>VXAA01003156.1:196953-211323 GCA_013399115.1 Anseranas semipalmata
GCTGCTGCAGCAGCGCTAGCCGAGCGCTGTGGGGCAGCCTCCTCCTGCGAGGGTGCTCAGCAAAGGCAGGAGAACAGGCCTGAGTCACGCTTTCATATCCGTAGTGGTGAGTGCTTGCCTCCCTTTTGTGCCTTGCTGCGGTGTAAGTCAGGGGGCCCTGGGGACTCATCACAAGCAGCAGGTGTGAATGTATTCCCACCTGAAATCCCGGGACGTTACGTCCTTTGGAAAAAGTGGGTCACCTTCTGTGTGTCGGCACTAGCTCGGGACATGTAGTAGAAGCAAGAAGACGAGCGCAGTCTGATGGCATGGACTTGTGTTGAAGGATAGGGTCAGCGCTGCCACATGATGACGTTTGGGAAGTGGGTGCAAATCTCCTTGAGATGAGCCAGCACATGGTGGTTGTGGTCTGCAGACTTTGTCACTCGTCCCAAGTGGAGCATTTCCTATGGATCCTGTCTTCCAGGCATTGCACACATTTGGGAGGGGGATTCAATGTGTAGCTGTGCTTCATGGGAAAGCAGTTCCAGGTGATTTGCTTGTAAAGAAGTTTTTCGTAATAGACATAGCCCAGCGTCTCCTTTTGACCGATTCTTTCTATATGTCATTTGCATGTGGAAATTTATACAGCCGGAGTGGCAAAACTGGCTCCCTTACCATCATGAGCCAGTTGTCCCCTAATGAAGATGTTTCTGTGATTAACTGGGTAGTTTAATCCTCTTAACAGATTTCCAGAGCGGATGCAGACATCTTTCATAGCCAGTGAGATTATTGTCTTGTTGCTCTTCAGCTGCATTTCTCAGTGCTGGGACGATATGCACATGTGGATGAAAGTTTAAGGGGAAAGGGGAGTTCTGACTAGCATCTTCTGGCATCTCGAGTAGAATTCAGCTTTTCTGACTTAGACATCCAAAGATGGTAGGTTGGATTTCAGCACTGTGCTCCTAATGGTTAGGCATCTGAGATACCTCAGGTGAGACTTCCAGAGGTGCTGACTTCTTTCACAGCCTAAAGGAGAAGACAGTCAGGTGACTAGTTCCATTTCAGACACCTACACTTTAGATGTCTAGGGGCAGATAAATTCTACTTCTGGTGGTAGGAATTGGTAATTGTTTGGAGTACCTCCTAAACGCTTGTTCGGTGTGCACAATATATTGCCTCCAGGGAAATTGTGGGGAAGGCTGAAGAGCTGTTGGGTATGTGTACAAGCTTAGGCATACAGAGTCATAGAACTAAAGTTGTGTTATTTAACAGAGCCGAGCCAGACTTTGTCAGTGTTAAGGACTTTTGACGTCAGCAGGGGTGATGGAAGGCCTCAGAGGGGATGGGGCCTGGGCAATCAGCTGTGGGAAGCCAAGAGAAGAAAGTGCAGAGGTGCTGGCCAGAGCAGGGTCGAATCAACAGTAGACAGATAGGCAGCTGTCTTCACTCATCTTCAAGTCCAGTGTGCTGGGGCTGGGTTAATGGCAGTGCTGTCATAGCGCTGAAAAGAACTCTGCCATAGGGATCTGCCTATGGAACAGAGCGCATACTGGTATATACCTAGGACCTGCTCGTCCAACCCATCCATCCTGCTGCGGTTGTCTTTCTTGCTTCTGGAAATCATCCCTACATGTCCCAATTGCTTGTTCACAGCATTCATAATAGCTGAGGTATTGGTGATGGTGATAGGCAAGTTGTTGGGAGACTTCTTCCAATTGGCCTGGGCTCTGTAGTGGCCATTTGCATATGGCTGCTGCGGTGAAGGGTTTCCATGTCTTAAGCCGCTAGACAAATGCTTCACGTTGGCAGGTTCACTGACGTTCATTGGTCAGAACCCCTGGAAGCACCTAGAGCTGTCACTCGGGAGACATCTCTGGTGCATGAGACAGGCCTTTCTAGAAGAAGAAAAAATTGAATACGACATCTTTATTTCATTTCTCCCTGCATTATGGGATCACCATTCCCCTATCATACCACTGCCCCCCTGCTCTCATATGGATGGTTGTCATTACTGCATATCTCCAGAATGCAGGGAGCAGCATCCTATGAGATCTACACTAATGGTGCTCTGCAAATTGCTGTAAGAAGCACCCACTAGCCCATATTCCCATTGAAGTCTCATGTGCAGTTAAATTGCTCTTTCTTCTTGTTTGCAGTGCGTAAGCAAGAGATCATTAAGATAACAGAGCAGCTGATAGAAGCCATCAACAATGGAGACTTTGAGGCTTATACGTAAGTAACGTTAGTGCGTAGATGCCTTCTGTCAGGTTGTTGATCAGTTTGTGTGCAAGTTATGTTCTGGCTCCTGGGTATGAGTAGGAGTCATACAGTCGGGGGTGGCAAAAAGTGTTGTGCTTTTTAGCCTCTCATTTTTAGTCAAGATATGGTAGAGCTGTTTAAATGAACTTCAAGTCAAAGTCAGACATCAAATAGCAACAGGAGTGGCAAAAGGAAAATGTCATGGCTTTGTAAGCAAATTGGTGGGGGCGACACAGGGCAGTGAGATGAGCAGAGAGAAAGAAAAGTTTATATACCAGAAATGTAGAGGCTTGTTTTACATGAAATGCCAACTAGCACCAACCCTGTGTTCTTGCAGTAGTACCCCATCCTCCAAGAACTTACTCCTCAGACTCGTGAAATGGTTAGGTGGACACAGCGTGCAAGTCACATGTCATACCAATATTTCATTATGTAAACAGCCTTTAGGCTCAAATGCAGGCTGTAAGGCTGTGTTGCTTTTCTTTGCAGAAAAATCTGTGATCCTGGTTTGACCTCATTTGAACCTGAAGCACTGGGGAATCTGGTTGAAGGAATGGATTTCCATAAGTTTTACTTTGAGAACTGTGAGTGGGTAGATTTGGTAACACCATGAGCCTTCTCTCTAATCTTCCTTTATTTCACATTATGGGGGAAAATTGCTCTTGTTTTTACTGGCTATCAGAACTAGCAAGGACTTGGTTGTACATGGATTGTGATGCATTTATGAGAGACACCATGCTTTCTCTCAAAAGCCTTTTTCAGCAACAATTTCACTTCTAACCCCTAGATCCCTTCACTGTAGGCATATGATTTGCCTGGTGCAAGCATTTTGTAAGCATGGACAAAGGAGCTTTAAAAGTTTGAGGCACTGGATTTCCTACTGATATGGAAATGGAAAAAATGAATGTATTTTCATGGAAACAACTTCTGTGTTTGGGATAGATATACTGAATGGTCAGACATGAAGATAATCATGCACAAATCACTGACATGCGTTAACTTGAAGTTTTCCCTGGACAGTTTCTGATCTCTAACACCTAATGAACCCCTTAAGTGGATACAGGGGTCACCTTGTCAGCCTGGGGCAGAAAGAAGAGTTGGGAGAAATGCTATCATTTACGCCAGTGGATTTGCCTCCCTTCCTGGATGTCTCCACAGGATGAGATAACTGAGATTTAAATCCTGAGCTGTTTAATTTGTTTTATTTTGGGGGGTAGGTCAAGGTCCTTAGTATAGGCCATTACTAGTGCTCTAAATATGCAGAGACTTTGTCTCTCTCAAAAGCCTGTTCTGGAGTGAGTTTTACACTTCTCTGAGATCAGTTCCTATTTAATGCAGGCCTGGCTTACAGATCTCCTGGTTATTGACTCTCTTGCAACAATGTTCTGGTAATTAAAACATCTTTTCCTATAACTGTAGAAACAGCAGCATTGATGTTGAAAGAGTAGCAAGTATCCTTTGCAGAAGAAGTGAGAGCAAAGGGACCAGGGGATTCTAGGCAGTAATAAGGGCTCAGTTCCGAAAGACAGGTGATAGGGAAAAGAATTGGAAAGGCTTGGATTTTTCCTGGAAAATTACAGGAGCAATTTTTGTTGTATCCCAGAATCAAGCTGGAGGTGAGTAGACTACAAAAAATGGAGGATGCGGGGGGAGCTGTTCTCTTAGTGGTAAAATGAAGCTGATGGTTTTGCATGTTCTGCCAGTACTGTCGAAGAACAGCAAGCCGATACACACCACCATCCTGAACCCCCATGTCCATGTCATCGGTGAAGATGCTGCCTGCATCGCGTATATCCGCCTGACACAGTACATCGATGGCCAAGGCCGGCCCCGCACCACGCAGTCTGAAGAGACTCGCGTCTGGCACCGCCGAGATGGCAAGTGGCTGAATGTCCACTACCACTGCTCTGGAGCCCCTGCAGCACCTCTCCAGTGAGGATCATACATGGGTATGGACAACCGGGGAAGGAATATATCATGCACACACCAAAGGCTGCTGTATGTGGGAATTCACTGTCGTACGCCCAGACTATTCAAGGATGTTTAGCTGGCTGTGAGAGAACCATTTTTATTTGTCTGCAGGCTAAAAACTTCCTCTGATTTGTGGAACCCTTGTCCTCTGGTCTCAGGAGGATTATCTGCCACTCCTGACAAAGTGGAGTCGTGCCAGATGTTTGCTCCTGAGCATAGCTGCCCTTGTACCAGTAGTGCTTCCTCCCATGTACTCAGCTCTGTGCTCAGAGCGTACAGAGCAGAGGGGAAGAGTATGTCATGGTATGCACAGGTCTGTTGTTCCCCAGCTGTCAGGAATCTACCTTTCTAGTCCTTTACTACTGAAAGGATTCTTTTCTGGTTGATGTAGCATTGCCAGACAAAACTAATAAAATCTTGAGCTTCGACAAGAGCAAAGAGATCAGTTAGCAGGTGCTGATATAACAGACCTCTTCTGGTAGTGCCAACAGCACAGGTGATTAAAAATACCAGCAAGGGCAGATACAGGCTGTCAGACTGAGGAGCGAACTCCAGCCTTGAGCACAAGCTATAAATGTTGGTACACAAGGAGAAAAAGTCAAGCATGGAGGAAAAAACTGGGAGCAAAAGATTCTTTCCATATAATGTGCTACTAAACCATGGTGAAACTTCTTGGTTCTGTAGGCTATTTTAATACTTGATCTATGAACCAGAGGATGGACAGAGCAGGTGGGCACTTTAGAGAATTTGAATTACGTTTGTGATTTCAGAGGACTTTTTAATGAGAATGTCATACTGTAGAGAGCATGTTATAAAATCTATAGAGAACAATTTCTATGCCGTAAAAATATCTATTTTTATAAGTTTTACTACCAATTTTCTGATTAGCAGAAGCTATTTAGCTTACAATGTTGAAATAACTCTGAGGAAAAGAAATCTAAACAGAAAATAATATCAGAGGATTTAAAATATCCCCCAATTAGTTTGCCACAATTCAGAGTGGGAGGAAACTTCAATTATAAAATTTGACTTGAAGCAACAATTGTTTCTTGCTCTTAAAGGAGAGCAGTGTGGTTCCATTTACTTCTGAAGTATGCTTTTTAGGCATTTTGGTGTGTTTATTACTTTACTGGTTTCTCTTATTTAGATGTACAAAGTCTTTCTGCTTCCTTTCATTGTATGCTGAAATATATGTTACATTCATTTTAAAGATCTAAGTTACCTAATCTTAAAACCTTTTTACTACTGATTTGCTATTTAAAAACAAAGGCAAAAAAACTTCTACACCTGGGAGGCAAGCTTTTTTAAATGTAGTCATTTGAGAATGAGCCACTTGAGTATAGTTACTGCATCTTGTGTACTACTAAGAACTAAGCAATTTTTATTCTTTCGGGTTGTGAGGGATTGAACCCTACTGAAGGCAATGGAAAGAAACGAGAACTATCGCAAGCAAATTGCAGAGGTCACAGATGGAATTTGGAAAGCAAAAGCCAGTTGAGATGCACTAGAAGCAGGGGAGCTTTCAAGAGAGCTGGACAATCTGCTGTTTTTTTTTTTTCAGCAGGGAGTAAGGCAATGAGAAGGATAAAGCCTTTGGAGGGAAACAAAAAATAACTTTTCATCACTTTTCATCTCAGAAGTGTTGAGGGAGACTTCTGTCTTAGACTTAATCTACTGTGAAGTCTCAAAAAAGATGCAGAACAAATTAAGAAATTAAAGATTGGTATGGCTCAGTGGCTATGCCTAGAAGTTCTGAGGAAGCTTAGGAATGAGGAGTCTTAACTGCTCCAGAAGAGGTATGTTTCCTTGACTCGTCTGCTTGAAACATTGCACCTCTTCCAAAAGTACGCACTGGAGAGCTTTTGAAAACTGCAGAGTAGGAGCCATTTCCAAATCACAAAATGTTGGTTAAAACAATAGTAAAAAAGAAAAAAAAAATTGAAATATTTGCATGCGTTTCTGGGTTCTGAAGAAAGTCTAACCACATGCAGTTACAAGTGGGGTCAGCCCCCATCTAAACACATTGAGTCATTTTTGAGCAGTGTTGGCCTATGTGCATTGAAGGTTAAGGATGAAGAAGGAATGAGGTAAATAATAGTGCTAAATAGAAAGCAGTAGTTTGTCCTCACTTGGAAAGCAGAATTCACTTTTGGGTAAGTCACCTTAAAAAGAAACAGCAGCTATAAAAAAAATTTGAGGATAATCAGAGGACTTCTGTGCAAGGAGAGAATAGCGACCAAGAAAGGAGAGGACTAATAAGAGAGTTTGCAAAAAAGATTTGCAAACTAAGAAATTGTAGAAAGAAGATTTTGGCTATTCTTTGATGTCAAGACAATGATAAAATAAACGCAGAAGAAAAAAAAACTTTGATCAAAATAAATCCAGTAATTTGACACAACAAGATTAACCAGGAAGAGCCTTCGCTAAAAGCAGTTACTAGGGCTACAACTTCACAAAACTGCAGAAAAGGTCATGCATTTGTTTAGATATTAAGAACATCCAGAGCAAAAAATACCGAAGACTTTAAAATAATAATAATAATTATAGATCTTTCTATTCAAAGCAAAAGCCAATTGTCAGTGAGGCAGAAACTGTTCCTTAGGACCAGTCTCTTTGATCACCCATTTGGGGAAACTTCTTCAACTTCTGGTCTATGTCACTATTAGATAGTGGACCCAGATATGCTCTAATGAAGCAAGTTATTCATTTTAGCAAGTAGCTCTTTTTTGCTGGCACACTCAGCCACCTGGAAGGGAAAGTGTGTTCCTCTTGTCTTCAGGGCTCTGCAAATGAGCCCCAATCTGTTTTAGGAAAAACTTGTTTTATTAATTGTGTAGAGCTAACATTTGTCTTTATTTGCTTTCATCCTGTTCTCCCCTCTTCTATCTGGGTGGATGCTACCTCTTCGTGACTGCAGCAACTTGTGGAGATACTCAGCTGGAGGGCAATATCTTCTTAGCAAGCAGCTCTGGAGTGCCTGAGTAACAGCAATGGTCATGTCTGTTTTGACATTAAAAAAAATAAATACAAATTACAAACAGGCAGCAGCCAAATGCACGAAACCCTGCATGCATCTGATGCTCCGGGCGCTGCCTTTCTGTTGTTTTCCATGGATCCATCGTGTCTGTTTCTGCTGTACGAAGGTGTTTTTAAATCAAAAAAAAAAAAGACATGTTGTTTGTATAAAATAATAAAAAAAAAAAACAGGAGTAATGCTAAATAAATGACAGCTTATCCAACGTGCCCCCTCCCCCAGGGCTAAGAAAATGGCAGCAGCTGGAACACCTTTCAGAAATGAAGCGAGGGGGAAAGAAAAAGTGAAGGAGAGAGAGAGAGAGGGAGAGCAAAAAAAGGAGGCGGCTTGAGCAGCGGATGGCTGAACTGTGCTCCGCAAAGCCACGGTGGAAGTTAACATCGCATTCAGGCTGTGCTGTGACTTCAATCAGTGAGCGGTGGCGAGGAGACCCCAGAGGAGCCAGTGTGAAGACTGGGGCTCAAGAGTGAGGAGGTGCTTCTCTTCCTATTGCCCAGCAGACTGACTTCAGCCTGAGTTTCTTCTTAGATTTCTGCACAGCAAGAACGCTATGGAAAGCTGGTTGCTCAGCTGCTGGATCCCAGAACAGACTTTTTTTTTTTTTTTTTTTAAAGAAAAAAACAAAATGGGATGTTGATTTAAAACTAATGGTGGAAGTAGGGACTGAAAAAGTGGGTTTAAGTGAATATAACTTAAATAGAAGCTTGCTCTTCAGAGATACAGGTTTTAGAAACAGCCACTACTTGGCCAAACATGAATGTTTGAAGCCAGCTTATTTAATTAAAAAAAAAAAAAAAAGTGCAAAAAAAGTATTAAGAGCAGAGATTTTAGAGGAAGAGGGTACATGTATGGGATTTTCTATTTTTTTTTCCTTTCTAGTAGCATAGTTGGGATCCACAGTGCTGCAGAACACGTGTTCCTTAGGAAGCAGACAAGAAACTTAGTGTTATGTTCTTCATGAAGACTTGCACATACACTCCTATATGAGGCATAAATAGCGTGTGTTTTTTATACCGAGATATATGCACCATAGAATTAAAGGGGTTACCTGGCCTCCTGTTTGATCTCTGATGAAAATAGCAGTGGGAGCCAGCGGCCCCAGCCAGGTGCTTCTCCCCACCACTAACCCATCTGATGTTTGTAAGTGTCATGTTTCCTAGTGTTTATTTGGGTAATTTTTCTATTTTTTACAGTGATGTTGTAACACAGAAAACTATCAGATCAGAACCTCAAACCATAGCTGTAGGACTCCAGGCCACCTCCTGGTGTTGCCTCTGGGTGTTAGAGGATACCTCATGAAGCAGAGGGGAAAGGGAATTAGCACATGTGATCTGATGTTTGTCCTTTGGGCCAATTCATCTTCCTTTCTTTTCTTTGCTGGAAAGGGAGTCCATTTCCTTTTTTCATTAGGTGGGGAATGTGGAATTGTTTTGTCGACCTTACCAAGAACTGATCCTAGCCCCAAGAAGAAAACTGCCTTTCTGGTGGACCCTTTCAGTAACTGGGTTTATCTTGACCAAGGCGAAGGGCAGGCTAACTCATTATTTACAGCATCTGGGATGGGCTTTTACCTGAATTTCTGTCTACCCCTAATTATTTTTTGGATCTTTCAAGGCAATTAATGTGATTGCGTCAACAGCATACGAAGTGTGAGGCAACCTTTTTACAGACTACGGGAACAGAAGAAAGCTAATTTGGAATTTTAATCCTTATTTAACAGAATGCAGAAAACAAAAGCTGTTGCACAAAGTGTGGCTGTCTGCCCCGGATAGCTGTCTGCTCCCTTTGTCAGAGAGGTGCTATCCTATACCAGGATTAGATCAGCTAACCTGTGAGGAAGGAAAAGACCATCTACACGCCCCAGGTTTGTCTGAGTAAATAACCTTTTCTTCCTCCCTCTGCCATCCCAGGGAGGACTTGTGGGGTTGGGACCCATAGGGGGCAAACACTAGATGTTATTATTTTGAAACATTTTAAAGACAGCACTAAGCCAGTGAGTGAAGTGGAAAAATGAAAAGCCTTGATATTTTATTCAGATTTTTTTTAAAGCCACAATAAGAGAGCAAACAGGAGATTACAATTATGCCATTTAAAAAAGATAAATACAAAATATTATGCATGCCTTCTTTAGGTCTGATCTTCCTTGTCTCTTTACCTGATGATTATTAATACGTAAAAAGAAAACCCTCTGTATTAAGTATCTGCATCTTTCAGAGAAAATTTAAAAGGAAAAGAACTGTTGGGTTTTTTGGTTTTGCACAGTCTTGGAGACAAACCTTTTTTTTTTGTTTGTTTGTTTTGTTTCCTTTTAAGTTAATGAGAACCTTAGCTTGGTATGGCCATTATCGAACACAGCTGTACACCTTTAGCATTCTTAATGTTCTCTTATGGGGCTAATATAAGCATCTATATAATATATATTATAAATATCACATTTTAAACAGGAAATGGAAGGCATTTGATGCAGAATTTTTGCATGATATAGAAATAATTAAAGTTAGCTAGTGTTTGTTTGTTTGGTCTGAATGTTGGTAGAACCTTCATAGCTTTGTTACAATGAAACCTTGAACTGAAGATATTTAATAAAATAACATTTAAACAGTGCACAGTTTTGAGTGTCACAATTTTTTATTTAAACCATGGGACAACATGGAATTGGCACTTCTGGGATAAAAATCATTCCACAAAGCTATTTTATATGTCAGTAACTCGTGTGATTAAAAAGTGTCACATTTAAAAAAGAAAAAGGTAAGTGGTACCGTAACTGAAAGGAAAAACTACTGGCATTAATAAAAACAGAGGGACAGTAGAATCTGTGAAAATGGTTGGTTCTGTTGGTTCTGGTCGTGGTAGCCTTGCCTAGCTGTGCCGTTACCTCCTTGCTTGGTCTCTGTTTTCCTCGCCAGTATTTCAGCCTTGTTGTGGAGAAACTGTCTTGCCTTTGGGTTTGCCTGATGTAAATGTGCTGGACTCAAGCTGTTGGGCAGCCCCTCGGTCTGCCAGCTGGCGTATTTATTTCACCTTCCAGACAGGGCACCCCTGCAGAGGCACAGATCCGGCCTCTGACGCGTGCGGAGCTGCCCGCTCTGTCAGCGCGAGGGCTCTGTGAAGCAGAAGTTGGCTGGGTTTTACCTGTTGGCAGGCTTTGTTCCACTCAGCCTTTTGCCGCTCTTGCGTTTTCCTTTCACTTCCAGCCTCATACCGCTCAGGCCGCTTGTGTAAGGGCGGCCAGGCCCTGTGCGCCGAGAGCTGCCCCGTCCCACTGTGCGGCCCCCAGGGCCCCACATGCTGCTTGGTGCCAGTCACGGCGTGAGGCCGGGCGGCGGCTGTGTTGTGCTGCTCCCCGGCCTGTGCTTGGGCCTGGCCCTGCTGGCCGAGCCCGGTGGGCAGGAGCGGCTCGGCCTGTCACGGGAGGAGAGCTTGGCGTGCTTCATCCCCCTGGAGCGCCGCGGTTACCTGGTAAGTGGGTGTCAGCTGGTGCTGCTTGAGGAGGAGATGGCTTTTCCTGGCTGCAGGAAAATTGCCCTTAGTTTAAAGGGAGAAGGTACGGGTTTTACAGCCCGCTTGAGTGGGACTGGGGGCGATCTGTTTGTGGCCAGCAGATAGCTCCTGCTATTGCAGCAGCAAAGAGAGCTGCTGCTATCGCTGCTGGCATCCGAGACAGCGTCATTCAGCAGGTGAGCTCTCTGCTGAAGCAGCTAATCGTATCTTAATGATTTTGGAAGAAATGCGGCAGTATGATCCAATGTGCGCTAGGAAAAGATGCACATAAAGTTAGTGATGATCGCCCATGTTCTTCGTAGCTCTTTTAACCTGGACAAGAGTCATTTAAACACTGCTACTGAAAGCACAATAGGCAGGCTAATGCTTATGTCAAGAATATTTTAGTACTGTATATATGGGCCTTTCAGAGGGTTCCTGTGTGTGTTTGTGAGATTTAAGTACATTCATTTAAAAAATGATGGTGTTTAAGTTGCTCTGTACATGCCTTAACCACTCACAGTTGCTCTGTTAGTCTGTCTTGGACAGGAGCTCTGAAAAATGTGTAAATTTGATAAATTTTCTCCAGAAAGGCCTCTTGTTTTCTTTTGTCCTAGCTGACAGCAGGGATTGGGAATGGCATGGATCTGCTGCTCAATACCTCTAATATTAAAATCTGAAGCTGCAACTTTTTCACAAACATATTTTCCAGTATGCCATGTCTAGTTAAAATCCGCTCACCCTGTTGGATGGCATTTGCCATCTTCCTGCATGCGAGAAGTGGCTGAGCGTGGTTTCCCAAGTTCCCCCCTCTCTCGCAGTATATGCACATGCATGGTTGTACACGTGGGTTGATTATGCTGTGGGAGACCGATGATTGATGGGAGCTTTTATTTGTGTCCAAGTCAGATTTCCCTTTGAACCAGGACTGGTCTGCTGTCACTTGATGGGCTAGTGGAACTAATTTTGGCATGATGCTTTAATGCTGTAGTATGTATGAGAGGTGGGGAGAAGCATGAGCAGCACTAGTCCTCAAGTGTTGATATCCTTTCCGTTTTATTATGAAAGCTATTACCTTTTCCTTATGTATAACTGATAACGTAGACAAGTGGATGGAGCATTTAACTAGCAATCAGGAGACATAATCTGTTTCTGGTTTATGCTGCAGTTCTGCAGGGTGACTGCAGACAACCCACTTGTGTACTGTGTGCTTCAGTCTTTCCCTTTGTGCATGCTGATAACAGGGCTGACCTGTAGAAACCGACGAAACAGACTGATGAAGAGTGACGCAGAGCAGCTGGGTGCTATTGCTGCTACACATCACAGACTGCATATTTTTTTTTCGCTGAGAATTGGAAAGGTTTAGGACTGCGGAGTAATGCACCTGGAATGCTTGTTTATTTGGGTTTGGAATAGATTTATTTTAGAGCTGGGAAAGGTGGTCCTTGGGGGCACTTAAAGTGGCTCGAGTGGAGGGTTATGAATCTTTCCCTTGAGATCCTGAGTGCCTGAGAGCTCCTCACCTGCAGGAATGCTTTGCCTGCCTGCCTGCTGGTAAGGAATAGGAATTTACTGGTGCGTAGTATCATGAAGAATTGTAAGGAAGCAATTTGCTCTATACTTAAGCCTTAGAAAACAGAAAGACACATGCTTGTGGTTTTTACAGCAACCTGGCCACAGTGGAAGGATGCAAAAAATTAAGTCAAAATACAATCTCAGTCTGAAACTTCCTTATGCTGTGGTGGGGTACTCTAAAGCACGGTGGTATATGGGAAGAAGAGAAAGGTGGCTGCCCCTCATCTGTGACAATTTACATAATTTTATTCATGATAATTAGCCATGAGTGGTTGGGCAGGGTGACTTTTATTCACAGAAGTAATCCATCCTACCAGTGTTTATTGACAGAGTTGGGACTTGGCCAGTTCTTGTTGGGATGAAATACTGTCTTGTCATGACTTATTTCTGCTTCGTTTCTGTGGAAAGGTGTGGTGTTCATACCAACAGAGGATGGCCTGCAAGAAAGGAGTCGGTGCACTGGAACATCTCACAGGCTGTGTCAGTAGTTAGAGCAGTGCCACGGCTCTTCCAGAAAGCAACGGTTTGCTTGTTTTTACATGTTTAAAGTTTATTTTAAACTAAAAAAGCTGCCTGTTGTAAGAAGGACATGCTCTACTCATATGTTGTTTGGAAGTCATCTCCTTGGATTCATTGTATTTTTCTTGTAATGAAATGAAAAGCATGATAAATCTGAAGAGATGGATTTCAAACAACTTATGAGTAGAACGTGTCCTTCTTGTGTAAGTGGCCCAAGCTTTGAGATGGTCTAAATGTTTTTAGGAATCATAAGCAGATTTCACCCATGTTCATCCTGGAATAGTATTAATGCTGACATTTTAATTAAGTCAGCAAGTATGAACACCTGATCTGCTATAGACGTGCAGTATCAATAAAAACCTCTCATACCAATTAGAAATACTTCATTAACCTTTAAGTTTCCACATATGCAGTAACATGTTTATTTTTATACAGCATTATTCTTTGACCTTCCCTGTTGAAAGAAACGGGTTTCCTGACCCATTAAAATTTCAACAGAAGTGGGCAAATTAGAAATATTCAATATAGCTCAATTTTTATTTTTTATTTTTATTTTTTTTACTGAATATGCAGGGAAGCTTGCATGTGTTTTTTGTTTGCTTGTTTTTGTTTTGTTTTAAATCTTAAGGAGGAGAAAGATGCTTCAGAGAAGTGCAATGCTAGCAGGAGTGGCATGTGCTCTGTGCTAACCAGGCAGATAGCAACGTGTAGCCTGGAAGAGGGGAAGGGAGTAACACAGCCGAGTCTTTGGCGTGCTTTGGAGCGTGAGCAGGCTGGTGCGGGGAAGAGGAGCTGCAAGATGGATTTAAAGGTGTCTTGCAGGTGAGTAGAGGAGGCTACATGTGACACGGGTCAAAACCAAGAGACAACAAAGGGATTGAGATGTTGTGACCTAGTGAAACCAGAAGAAAGGCAGGTGAATTCTGTTCTGGAGGCTTGAGGAGGGAGGAGGAGGTTGGGGAGATGGCATGTATTTTGAGGTAGTTTCTCCCCCTACAGCTTTAAATGTAATTGTAAGCCAGTATTGTTGCACCTGTGTTGTGTAGGACATGCTCCCCCATCTGTGATCCTCCTGGTGTAGCTTCTGCTACTCGAGATTGCTTGGGTTGGGGGCGAGAGGGGAATTGCCAAAAAACTATTTTTACACCAGAATATCCAACTGTGGTTTGAAATGGCCAATACCATTTCGCAACCAGCACAGGCCACCAGGTGCTGAGCTGGGGCAGCTTCCCCCCGTCGGTTCGGGTTTGCTCAGCTGTGCGGGGAAGCGTAATTGCAGCGGGGTCAGGCGTCCCCTGTGTCCCCTGCTCCCGCCGCTCCGGCCTCGGGCTGACCCAGAGCTGCGCCCTGGCAGCGCGCCCCGCTGCGGCCCGCCTCCCCGAGCCGCTGCTCCTGTGATGTGGCTCCGGCTCCCGCTCAGGCTTCCCGTTCCAATTTTCCTCCGTGTTTGCGTAGGCAGCGACACCGTGTTTCTCCCCGCAAAAGCCACACCCGTGTGCGCTCCCGCCCGCCCGCCCGGCGGCGGCACCTCCACCCTGCGCTTCGCGGCG
>VXAA01003156.1:212083-305578 GCA_013399115.1 Anseranas semipalmata
GTCGCGTATCTGAATTTAACCGCAGGTTACGCTGCAGCACGCTGGGATTCTTTGTGACAGATTCAGAGTTCTTAATTGTGCGTGCGTTTCTCATTAGGTTCTGTGGCCGAGAGGCAAACGAGAAACATCTGACAAATTTTTCAATCTACGCGCAGTCAGCTCGATTGCCTGTGGTAATTTGCCTGGGAAACGTTGGATGGAGGAAGAACGCGGGTAGTGCTGGTATGGTGGGACGCCTTGGCGCAAAAACACCCTGAGAGCCAGAAGTAATCGCAAGCGCGGCACCAGCCCGTGTGTTGGTTCGTCAGGCTGGTGCCCCCGCATCGAGCTGCTGGGGCCGTGCCTCCACGCCAGCGGGCGGCTGCGGAGCAGGCACAGCCGAGGCGCTCGACCCGCCGTTGGCTGGGGTGGTGTTCCCCCATCGCGCCTCTCAGTGCCACCGCTTTCATTAGCGACCCGGCTCCTGGCAGGTTGGACCTAGAGGAGCTCGTCAGCGCGTCCTTCACGCCGCGCAGAAGTGGTTGTGCTGCGCTAGGAGCAAGGCTGGTTCCAAAAGCAGCCGAACTCCGCTAGGCCAGGTCTGAGCCAGTGGAAAAATTCCCTGCTAGAATCTGGCAACCAGCATAAAATATTCTAAAACTTTTCCGCTGTCAGCAACTGTGAACATGGGCATATCTCTTGGTGTTATTGTTTAGTACGCTCACTGCTTTTTTTAAAAAATACTCTTTCTCGTCCCAAATTACTCTTTCTGTTCCCATTTCTCCATTTTAGTTTTTGCTCTTTCCCAGAGTCCATGGTACTATCTTCCTTGCTGCTACTTCTCCAAGAAGGTTTCCTAGCGTGTCTCTCCTTCCTCTGTTTTGATATTTTTTCAGCCTTTGTAAAGCTTTTTTTGTACATCTATGTGATTTTGAACTATGAACCACTGGAAATTTCAAAAAGCGGTGAAAACGAGCTGCAGAGCAGGCCCACAGAGCAGAACTAGCGGTGCCTCGGTCCACATCAGTTTTTGCTCTGGTCACAGAAATGAACTCTGCTCTTGGGCTCTCGAACCTGGTGTCAGAGCGGGATCGGGGGCCAGTGCTGCCCTGGGGGAGGGAGTTCTGGGGCGCCTGGCAGCAAAATGGGGATGCGGTACAGGAGAAGTTGAGAATCGTTGTTGTCAGGTATAGAATAATACCTGTGGGCGTTTATCGGTGCAGGAGCGTGTATGCTGGAGGCCGCGTGTTTTTCGGCGGTGTCCGGTAGTTGCAGTGACGGTGCCGGCTGGACGGTTTTTGTGTAAGGCATGTCTCAGTGTCGTGCCTAACCTTCAGTCTGCTCTGCATCCAGGCTTGCATCGATGACCTGGTAAAAAAGCCTGAGCCTGGTTTTATATTAGCATTTCTATGGTTTCTTTTAAAAAAAAATGGAGGGAGAGAGGATATCTAAATGCAGATGAGGCTCCGATGTGGCCTGAACCACCATATCGGCTCATTATGGTGCCTTGTTTGAGAGGTTTAAATGCCTATCTCTGATCTCTCTGTGGTGTATCTGGAATATGCAGTGGTTCTCTGAGCGGAGCTGCATAGATAAGATAATCTGTTTCATTTTAATTGGCAGAGTTGTTTACACATGATCTCTCACTCATTTTCCTCTTTTAAAGGAATGTGTATCTGTCCCTGATTACAGCTCAGGTCAAAATCCCTCAGCACTTGCAGCAAATCTCTTTTAATTGGTCTCATTTACCTCTCATAAGGTTGCGCTTTAATTCTCTCTCTTCTTGAATCCTTTTCCCCAGTCTGTAATGTAATTTATTACGGGATATTTTATAGGCGAGGGAACAGCCCCTGGCTGCCAGCAGCCTTTGCAGAGTATCGCGTCTCCAGCTCCGCAGGCAGCGTGGCGGCGTTCGCAGGCGTCGGGCAGCGATGCGGCAGTGGTGGCACACGCGCAGCCCACGGCACACGCGCAGCCCACGGCACATGCACAACCGGCAGCACACGCGCAGCCCGTGTGGTGCCGTCTTGCGCGAGCGCTGCTTCTGTCGCCACTTCTGGAAATAATTGGGGTGAACGCTCCCGCTTGTTGTCTCCGCTCCTCTAGCCTTTACGCAGGCACTGCTGACGCAAGGGTCTTTGAGTTCAATTTTTCCCTTTCTAGCTGTCTTTCCAGTCTCCGTGATTGAGTGTAAATACTGCTAAGTCGCTGTGGCTGTCTGCGAGGACAGGCTTTGAACAGCTCAGAACTGGCAGAAGGCTGGCGCTGGGAGCTTATTTTTAGAAGGCCCAGAGCAACATTAGCTGCCTTTGTAAAATGTGCTGTGATTTTCCCGAGTACAGCTGCTCTGGTTAACTGAACGTAACGCGAAGAGGTGAAGCTGCGCATTTCATTACGCCTGCACCGAGGCCTTCACCCTGGCCTGCGGCGGCGCGGTCTGCAGGCGCGGCGTGCTGGTGCAGCACACGCCTGGTCTCCCGGCACTGACTGCGGCTCCAGACATCTCCGGGGCTGTGTTTTGTCTGAGTTGTGCCTGCTGCCCTTACACTGCTGGTTTTCCCACTACAGCAAAACCAGAAGGGAACGTGTGCCTCTGCTGGAGCTGCCCCAGCCCAGCCCCAGGCCGTGGTGCAGCAGCTCTGGTACTTTCTGTGTTGCTGGTCCTGCTCCGGAGGCAGGAATCTCCAGCAGAGCTGTGCAGCACAGCTACGTCTTAAATTGCCACGGAAAGACTGACTGGGGTGTGTGCATCAGGGCCTTAGCTGTTCTTTCTGCGTAGCAGTATTTGAAGGTCTCGGGCCTCTGGAAATTACTGTTTGGGGACGTTTTTTCAACATAGACCAATACCCAGAAAGAAAATGATACGGATCACTAGACTCGATCCTTATGTGTCCTATTAAAAATGCAGTAGAAACCTCTAGATGTGAATGATGAATTAATTTCTACATCAGGAAGATATCCTCCATCACGTTCTTGCCTGCTCTAATATTTTTAGTACGCTAACTGATCGCCCAGTGAATGCGAGGTGGCTGATAAGATTGTGAAATGCAGTCCGGACCTTCTCAAAATATTTGTGGCTTACACTGGGTAATGTCACAAGATCTGTTTTCACAGAAGTGGGAATTGATGTTTGCGTGTTTTTTAAAGCTGCCCAAACTCTCCAAACAAGGAGAGGGATGGTCACGGTCTGTCTCTATGTAAAGACTCAGCCTGCTTTTGAATTCATTGAGTAAAATGAATAGCACAAAATACACGAGAACAGCTTCACGCAGCACTTGCGTGTGTACTGACACCACCAAGATGACGTTCAGAAATACCTGTCTCTTCAGCTCTGTTTGTAGCTGTGTGTAACCGATGCCGTCCTTCCTGCTGGGGTTGCAAATGCTAAATATCAACAGTGTTTGCAACTGCTCTCAGGCTGAAATGTTAATACTGTAACTTAGCCTAAAACACTGCACTCTTTCTGGACACAGAAGGGAGAAACACGCTTTGTCCTCTGTTCGGTGCATGGGGCTCGGGCAGACCCTGATGCTGGTCTCCGAGCAGTGTGCGTCACCCCACGGTTACCACCTTCCGTGCCTGGGGGAGCGTTTTGCGTGGCGGGGAGATGAGGGAGCGGGATCAGAATACAGCCATACTGCACTAGTCTGATGTTTTTTCTTCCTGTGCTGCAGAGCATTACTCTGAATTCTCTTTTTCTTCCTTTTTTTTTTTTTTTTCCTTTGGAAATGTCTGCATTTGTGGAAAAGGCTGTAGCGGGCATCCCCTGTGAAGCAAGAGACAGCAGAGGCTGTTCCCTTCCCGCCCTGCCTCCCGTCTCACACGAGGAGACGAGGGCTGGTGGGCACCTCCTCAGGGAGGGAGGTTTTGCACAGGAGGGGAGAGGGTAGGACATGACACCGCGTGTGATAAATGACATGCCAATGGGTCATAGCCCCCCCGGGCCTAAGGATCACTGCTGCTTTTATTTATTGACGGGCAGTTGTCCACTGTATCTAGCAATTCTCTTGGGAGCTTCTTGCATAACTAATGCAAGAAGGAAGGAGGGAAGAGGGACAGTGAGATGACGATTTTATCCCTCCTTCCTTAATCTCTTTTTGCAGTTCTAGTCTGCCATCTGGTCCTCCTCTGTTTCTCTGGTCTCGCACATTCTTCATTTCTGCACCAGAAACTTTCCAAGAGCATGGCTTTCCTCTGAGCAATTCCTGTTGGGAGGCTTGCATGTCAGCACCCTTAGATTATATGATGGAGCAGCTTGTTTTTCTTTGATCACGTTTAGTCTTATGGTTCCGGATGATTCCATTAGCCTAATATTTTATTGGTCTTTCAGCTTGTCTGTAATTAATGCTAATTTGCTTGGCAGTACTTCTGTAGTAAAATCAGAGTTTGCATGTGGATTTTTTGAGCTCTTCAGCAGATATTAACTCTTAAATTTTCAGTCACTTTGGTATAAATTCTTTAAAGGAAACAGTGGGATGACAGGCCCTAGCTGTGATAAACTCCAAGTAACAGAGATCAGTTTAGAAAATGAGAAACTGCAGATTTGCTTCAGAGAGGTTAGAAGAACCCCAGAAGATTTTGTAAACGTGTATTTTTGTCTTAAGAGTTTCTTACTTAAACAGCTTTGCATTAGCTCTCAGCCTTACTCAATGCTTTTGAACATGGGAAATTTCACATCAGAAAGGGCTTTTAGAGCAATTAATTTAAACATCTCTGGGCTGATGAGGGTTGCAGTCATCTGACTACATAAAGATCTACAGGTGAAGTGTCCACACCTGAGCTAGCCACTGTGTGTTCCTTTTGCGTTAGGGCATAGCTCATTTCATCCTAAAGCAGAAGGCCATGTTTGGTGAGATGGATCGCATTCCTGACGTTCTTTTTTGTCTCTCCGCTGAATATAATTGAAACCGAGGATTCTTAGCACAGATGTAGGAAATGTCAGCAGGACAGATATCTAACAGAAGATAAGTTGAACACCTCCCAGAGTGACACTAACATGCTTCTAAACCTGCACTCCTTTCAGCGTAGCACTTTTTGTACCTTCACTGATGATTGATTTACGTAAATTTGACTCTTCTAAATTCAGCTCTCTTACCCATCTTTTTTACAGTGCTTTTTCTCTGGTTTTCTTCTTTTATTTTTGGTTAATGCTGAGGTAGTGATTCTGTGCCACTCACACTTTATTCTGAAAGCTTTTGTAAATGCTGAATGTTACAGCGTGCTCTGCAGCTGTTGGTCGTCTCTTTGCTCTTACCTCTATAGTTAAGTTGTTCAGCAGTCAGGGTCCCCCTCTAGCTGGTAGCCAGGACCTTATTGTGGTCCTGGCCAGCCGTGCCTGTTCCAGAGAAACCAGACCAGGTCATAAGCGGGTCTTTTTCTGACACAAGCTCTTAACAGTTGAGGTTATACTTGGCTCTGGAAGCAAGCTGAATGTCAGAATGACCTGTAATGTCCTGTGTGATTTTTTTCAGCAGAGAGGCAGGCTTATCTCCTGCCCAGGCTGGGCTTTGCACTGCTGGAAGTTTTATTTATCAACAAATGATGAATTCAGGCTTGGAATGGACCAGCATAGTGGCACATTATGTCTAGGTCACTGCTTGAGAAGCATAAAATAATTTCACAGCAAGTTGAATACCTCTTAATATTTGATGGCCCAAGGTGGATGAGGAGCCCAGTAAGACAGAGAATACAGAGCAAGCTGATTAAAGGCAGAAATTTTCACTGGAGAAAAGGTTGGTGTCTTGGCTGACTCCTTAAAATGTTGTCCTCTTCCATCTGTCATTGCGCATGTCTTGCTTGTGTTCCTCTTCTGAGGATCATCTGCGTGTCTGTCTGTTCCAAGCGTAGCGACATCTTTGCAGTGGTATCAGCTGTGTCAGCTGAGGAGATAGGGAACCGAAATCCTCAGCACGTTGCTGTCAGTGAGCCCCTCGGCCTTCCAGTTACTGAAGGCTGTAGAGATATTAAAAGAGCAGGCAGAAACTAGCAAAGGCAGCGCATCGGTCAGCACTGAGTGGCCTTGTGTGAGGACTGCTGGAGCTGCCTGTTTCATCAGCTTTTTGGATCCCCTTTCAGGAGAATGGTGCGAGCTATCACAACATTGAATCTGTCTTTTCAGTGGGATAAAGTGGGGTCTTGGGCTGCTGCAAAGAGGCAGATTGATTTCAGCATTGAAGCCTGGCATAAACTGCTAGTCTCCATGTCTAAGTTATTGTCCAGAACACCCCTGAAACATCAAGCCTCCCTGTCTCCATTTCAGGTACAATTCACATATTTTAATTTGTTACTTTTAATTTCCTTGCTTTTCTCCGTTTTAAATGTTCTGGATTCTGTCAGTGATACTTCAGCTCAAACGGCACGTGCTTTACTTTTGGCTGAGTCATAATCATCTTCCTCATAAGCAGAGATCTGTCACCGTCTCCTGATTTAGTTTTGTCTGCAGGCTTTCACCCATATCCTTCTTTTATGTTCCTGTTTCAGATCGGGCCGCTTGTATCAAAGCGCGATGTGAATCAGTCTACTTCCCTCAGTCAAGGCTACCATGAAATGCACTGTAATGTGTTAGCATCTGTAGGTTAGTGTCCTGGGACGGATGGGGAACAGGGTAGCTTTCCATGGCCCAAGTCCGTGTAAGCATGTAAACACAGAGCTTTCTGCAGGAAAACTTGCTTTGCCTCAAATGGAATATTGGTGTTTGCCTTTCCCAGCATTACTTTTAAATACAAATGCCTCGCTAACCACACGTGACGGTACAGTGCTTGTGGTGGCAGGCAGAGCTAAGAGGTCTCTCGGTCTTGCGTTGTGTTTGTGGGCAGGTTAAGGACAAGCTGGTGCTCAGGGATTGTCCTACTTGCAGCTGGCGTTAAGTATAATGTTTCCCTGAGGTTGTAACAGTTAATCCTTTTGCATGTTGTGGAGCTATTGTATAATTATCATACTTTTACATCCCTCGGAGCTTTTTCCCATTGCTAAATGCAAAGAGGGTGAAGATGCCCTTTGAACATACTCCTCTTAGTTTGCATTTAAGCTGATGCTGCCACTGAGAAAAGCAATCCCATCCTATACTGACCCTTCTCAATGTTGGCACAAGCACTCAGCAAGCAGGATCAGGAAACTGATGTGGAATTTAAAATAAACAGAACAAAACAAGCCTCCTTTTTTCTTATGTTATTGTTCTTCAGGGAAAAAAAAAAGTTATTTTTCGGTTCATCAGTTGGAAACCCAGTCAGGCTCAAATGTTTTTGTGGTGGCACACCACAGCATGCCTTGGGGATGTGATAGGTTGATGAGGTGCTAGGACTGCTCTCTTTGGAGGAGAGGAGAGGTGCAATCACCTAGATAAATACATGCCAAATTATCACCATCGGAGTATAATTTCATGTGGTGTAATCTGAAGAAGAGTCTTACACTGCTTCTCTTTGCATCAGTCCAGCAAGTCCAGCAAAATTTTTAAATGTCAAATTTATCTAGGTTAGACATTGCTAACAGTGGTCATAAACTCCAAAAGGATGTCAGAAACGTGCAACATAACAGATGAGCTGCATGCCCAGCAGACTGTGAGCCAGTAACTGGAGCTTCATTGCTTCCTGTTCTTTTCTACTTTTAATTGGACAGTGGATGTGTTTTATCAGTGATTTCCTACGAGGAGGAAGATTGAAAAAATCATAGGAGTAGTTGCTTCTAAAAGAGATGCATCCAGGGAAAGAGGAAAGCAGTCACTTTGATCAAGGTGCAGACCCAACCTGTGGTCACAGGTTCTGCACTCAGGTTCTTGAGTTGTCCTCCAGGACCTTTCAGCTTCTCTGATGAGGACTGCTGCATTATCTTTACATTCCTGTGCAATTTACCAGACATCTTACGTCAGCAAACTAGTTAGGTTTGTATGGAGTGGTTCTTGGTTTTGTTTTTTTCCATACCTTCTTAAAAAAGAGTCGTTTCTGTGTTTTCCTCACCATCTTTTCCTAGCACCCTGCCACTGACAAGCTGATCCGTGATACTGCTCTGAACAGACCTTTGAGGACTGCAATTACTGTGTGTGCTCAGGCCCCTTCCCCTTCCTGCAATTATATCTTCCTGAAATGCATCCTGTGCAAGGGTGAAGATCAGCCAGAGGCAATGCTGAAAGACAAAGCAGTGGAAATTGATGCGGAGTCTGTACTGGAATCAAGCCTTTTCTTGAAGGGTATATCTGCAAGCCATTTCGTCTTACAGTCTATATTCAATAGTTTTAAAAATGAACATACTTAAAAAAAATTAAGACAAACACCTCTTCATAGAGATGTAGGCTGTAAACCACAAATGAAAGAATCTTTTTTTCCCCTGTCATCAGGCTTCATCTTGATCTGGAAAAAGCATTTGGTAGGCCTGCAGAGCTTGTTCGGTCTTCATTGGCTGGTGATGTAGGAACCCCGTGCTTGTTCTACCAGGATAGGATTGATGGCATCAAGCTTGAAGACAAGTGTTGAGAGTTGTGCTGTTTCAGTACCGTCTTCACAACCCTTTGGCGCTTGTGTTATACAGCCTCTGCTATTGTGTCTCTGCTGGGAAGACAGAAACTGTTCCTGGGCCTGTATGAGGTTTCATCTTCCTTTGCAGTCATGACCTTTTATGATAGCTGTCTTCCAACGTAGTTGTGAAACTGCTGACAAAGTTGGGGAAGTGGCTGCAAGGCTTGTGAACGCAGATGCCAGAACTCTTGTGATGGCTAGAATAAGATAAAGGAACTCGCAGCCAAGTGAAATAGGAACGACCGTGTCTGCACAGACATTAGGATATAATCTAACACTCAAATTTAGATATCCTACAATAATTATCCTTAGGTAATATTTTTTAGTAAAATCTTGCCATCTAACTTGATTCCACCAGGCAGGAAGGAAAAGAAAGGAGAAGCAGCAAGAAGTGCTTGTTCCATGTGAAGTTGTGGGAACAGACTGGGAACTGCAGTGAAATCCATTCTGTGAATGCAAGGAGGCTTCTCATTCCTTTTTTCTTTCTTCCAGGCTGGATGCACTGAAACTGCAGAAATAGAGATCAGGGGAGTATGAGAAAAAAGTGGAAATACCTCTTAGTTGGTACTGATCTGAATCTAGCTATGATTTGGTAATACCCCTTGTCCGGACGAAAAGACTCTTCATTCTATCACCATCACCCAAGAGCATCTTAAACAGTGATGAGAAAATGTCACATCAAAAATACTTAGAAATGTATGTTAATTGTTATTATTTTTGGAAATGGCAAATTCTGGGAACCAGTACATGACAGCCGTGAGTGAAGTAGTTCTTCCCCTGTTGCGGTTGCTCGAGTATGGTCTCTCTCTCCTGGGGAACAAGTCATGCAGTGCATTTTTTTGGCTTGGCAAACTTCCTGCACAAGGTCAGCACTCCCATTACGCTGCTAGCACAGCATCATCATGCTTTAAATGTTCTAACTGCAGAGGTTATAAATGACTACTGATTTTTGAATGCTGCAATATTTAAGTATTCAGCTTGAAGCATTTTATTAAAGGGCCCTCATTACCAGAGCAAGTGCCAAGGGCTTTAAAAATTCTGTGCCTGTTTAATGTAGCTCATATTGGGCATAGCTAATCACTACTGAGGCTTAAAACCTTTAGTGCATCTGGGAGCAGGTAGCTGTGAGGCTGAGCAGAGGAATCCCCTTTCTCTTTCCTCTTCAGTTAAAGCTCTTTCTCGACACAGAGGTCCAATTGCTGCTATTTGTTGTACAGTGTGCAGGGCATAGCAATATGTGGGCAGCAAACCAATGCGAAGTACTCTCCTGTCTAGAGTTTCATTGTTCATTCTGCCTGAGGCTTTGCAACCTTGGTCTTTTTTAGTTAAAGTCTTTAAACAATGGATTATCTGTTTTCACAGGCTTTAGAGGATTTGCAATAGCAGTTACCCTTAGGCATTTGGCTCAGGATTACAGCAATAAATACGTTCACCAGAGCCCCCCCAGTCCTTCCAAGAGCCAGACAGTTATAAGATTGCCTCTACCATATTTTTCTACTTCTAACTTCAGTGAAATGTATCAGCCTCTTACCAATTTGAGATAAACCCTGTTCCCTCTGACCATTTGCACTCAGGTGGTTTGTGAGAAAAGGGGGATGTGTGTGGTAAGGTTGAGAGCACCCTCATTTTCCACACAGGACCCTCAACCTTGCTGGGATGTTGGCTTTACTATAATACCAATCTGGATTTTCCAGGAGATCAGAGACCTGTTTTGAAAGCCAGCTTTGCTTTTTTTCTCCAATGCTGAGCAATCTGAACATTTCATATGGCTTTAAAATTTTCAAATTGGAATGTAACTTCAGTCAATATTGACATTTCTGATCTTTGTGTGCCAGATGCTATTTTTCTGAAAGAAGGTGCTGGGACTGTAAGGCCCCACAGGAGAGATTACAAACCAGTTGCCACCCAGTTGTGATATCTGACGTGGCAATTTCTGCACGAGCCCTTCCTGATTGCTTTGTTTAAACAGTGAATGTAATGTTTTCTTCTGTTACTATGAGATCTAAAGTAGTTTACAGATATCAGACATTCTGCTGTGTTGCTTTGGAGAAAGATGTCAACTGTCGGGAGGAGACCCAAAAGTCAATTCTAATTAAAAAGCTACGTTTTCTAAAGCAGTTTATTTCTGGTTAGAAGAGCTGTTCGTTGTGTGACTTTGCATGGGCTCGCTTTGCACAATGGGACTTGCTTTCTTCTGAAGAGCAGTTTTATATCAGGAAAGTTCATTGCACAGAGAGATCTGTGATGTCCATACATCCGAGCTCCTGTGAAGATTTCCACCCCAGCAGATTCTATTGATTTTTCAGCAAATGCTATTTCTCAGCCTTCTGAGCTGTTCTTATCACACCATATCGTGCTGCTCATCACAATTAAATATCACGTGCTGGTTGGCCACTGGCTTTATCAAAAAACCCTCCCAACGCATGTACACCAACTGGAAAAGGAGATAATTCAATTCTCTTTAGAAGGTTTTTGTCCTTTGCTTCATTTTTTTTTTAAATCCTGCCAGTAGGTAAGTAATGATACGCATTTACTAAATCACACTATGTTTTCAAAGTATATAATACACGTTGCTTTTGTCTTGGAAAACTTTGCATTTACTTTTCAGCAAGAGATACAAGTATTTAAAGTATTTATAGAGTTGGGTCAACTTCAGCACCTTGCCACGTAAGTTTTCATCAGAAGATAGTAGAAGACTTGAGTCTTTGTTTGAGCTAGTACTTAAAATGACAGCAGAATTTTCTGCTGTAGCTTTGCTCTTTAACACTACACTTCAGTTCCCCTTTCAGGGGAAAAGTGTTCTTTTATTTTTTGGTAGGTGGGTAAGCGTTAAGAGAATTGGTAACTTAACTAAGCAGTGTAGCAAGTTTGTGTCTACACTCTAGAGAACCTTTATATAAAGGCTGGTGCTTTTTTCACTAGTTTGGAGAGGTGGGATAGGGAAATGTATATGAACTATCTTGAGTCTGAGGGGAGACCTCATCGCTCTCTGTAACTCCCTGGAAGGAGGTTGCAGCGAGGAGGATGTCAGTCTTTTCTCAGGTGATAGGACGCAAAGCAACAGCCTCAAGTAGCACCAAGGTATGTTTAGACTGGGTATCAGGAAGAATTTCTTCATGGAAAGGATGGTTAGCCATTGGAACGGGCTGTCCAGGGAGGCGGTGGAGTCCCCATCCCCAGAGGTATTTAAGAGATGTGTGGATGTGGCACTTAGGGACATGGTGGACTTGTAGTGTTAGGTGGATGGTTGGACTCGATGATCTTAAAGGTCTCTTCCAACCTAAATGATTCTGTGAAAATGAATATCTGTTACTGTATTTTTGACTATCAAAAATAATAGAAATGTATATCCATATATGTAATATGTGGTGTTATAGAGTGGTATGTGCAATTTGCAGCCTTGAAGTACGAGAACTTGGGAGCTCAGCTTGCTGTGTTTGCTAGGATTTTTTTTCCCTGTCTTTGGGGAATGAGTAGAAAAAAGTCATACCTTGAATTGCTTCCTGTATTTTGTCCTTTGGTCTTCTGTGATAATAACAGTAGTGTTTTGGCCTAAATGATGGCAAAGCTTTGCTAGCATACAGGGAGCAAAAAACATAAATCTAAGTGCTTTTAAGGAAAAAGGAAGTGGAGAGGTTGAGGGTGGGAGGTCCTGTGAAAAAGCTTAATATATGACTTGTGAGTCAGTAATTTCCTCTTTCCTTTTGCAGTTTTCTTGTCCAGATGGGGCATTTTCTTTTCCCTTCTCAAGCCAGCCTGTTTTTCTGCCTTGGTTTGTTTTTCTAGGGAAAAAGCTGCAAAAATAACATGCAGTGGCACAGGTGGTTTTCAGGCCATAAAACTGACAGGAAGAACAAGGAAACAGACAGGAATCCACTACTGGAGCAGCAGATCCCGCAGCTCATAGGATAAATGCTGATCAGATCCCTCTCTTAATCTATCTGCTGCTTATCTAGACAACCCAGAACGCTGGCCAGCTTGAGTTTGTCTAGCCTGTGAAGAAGTGTGCATCTTTAGAACATGCTCTACTGCAATAGCTGACATGCTAAGTCTTCAGACAAGGCAAGTTACTGTGAATGATTGTGAAGATTTTAGATTCAAGACTGAAGCAATAGTTCAGAGAGGTCAGACTCCTTTTTCATCTCAGTGGCATATGCTACAGAATCTTTTCAGTAGTTACACTTGAAAAAATATTATTTTCCCTTTTTATTACGTGGGAAAAAAAAACAACACATTTTTTACTATTGTTTTCTACATCAAAGATTTTGTGTTATTTTTCCAGGAGGATTGCTCCTTTTTTAATTTATATTTGTAGGGATTTAAAATTGGGGGCTCTTAGTGGAGTTGCTGTGTTTTCTGCAGACTTGTTACATTAGTCCTATTTGTGTTGAACTGGTTGAGGTAGCTCAGCAGTCCTGTGATCCAGTACTTCATTCTTAATCAGTCCTGAACAAGAATCTTCTGTGCTTCATTAGGCACTATAATTAAAGCAGACCAATTTTTCCATATTACCTAGTTCAAATCCATGTCTGCACCTGGGAGAGACCGAAGAGGTTAACAATCAGTTGATCACTTATTCTGTGTTAAAACAAACAAATGCTTCACCTCCGCTCTGTTACAAAGCCACCTTATTGGAAGACCACTGTTGGCAACCTGCATGCAAAATTTGGGATATCTGCCTTTCCTGTAATGTTGTAGAAATTCATTAGTACGTCATGCTAAGAGTTGTGATTGGTATTTAAGTGATATTTTGATTTATTTAGCTCTAGGAAATTTCTACTACAGAAGGGAAGAGGCAGTCATTGCATCCAGAAGCTCACGACTCGGAATAGGCAGCATACAGATTTAACGAGAAGTGGGACACAGCGAATATCGGCGTTGCTGCCTGGTGACCCGTGGCTTGCCATGCCTTTTCAGCTCTGAGGGCTGTGCAGGGATGTTTTTGAACCTCCTGTCTTTTTAGGGGGGGAAGGAGGGCTGGTGAGCAGGCTGTGGGAGGTGGCTTCAAATCTTCTGGAGCAGAAAGTCGGGATGAGAGACAGGCGCAGATTTTGCTGGTGGATTTAAAAAAACAAACAGGAAGTGAGTCATGTTCCACTACCTCTGTTAGCAACACTGAAAGGAAAAAGCTGATGGATACATGGTTTCCATATTAAATAACAAACACAATAGGTAGGAAAAGGTGTCGAGGGTTGGAAGCGAAATTTAGGCAGAAGTGGGAAAATCGAAGAAGTACTTTTCGAATGTTTTTGAAAGAAACTTAAAGGAGATGTTGATCTGTAATTGACCTTTTCATTTCACACTCAACGTTGAATTCGGCTGTTTTTAAGCTCTAGATAGTATGTCTTTGCCAAAAGTTATATTTCAGGATCAAATGGAAAAATGGCATTTGCTGGAGGCCTTTTTTGTAAAGTGTTCTGCCTTTTATCTCATCTGCATAACATGCATCAATGGAAGGTACCTGCTGTGTCTGTTCCCCCCTTTGACTCCTTAATTAGCAAGTAACTATTTTTAGTTATTTGCCAGTACTATTTCAGAGAGAGGTAAAAACAGGTGGGTTGAGCAGAACACAGATTACTCTTTGTAGATAGTTAAACTGAATTCTCATCAATAAGAGGAGAGAAACAGGAAAACAGTACCTTATGTGCAGTGCAGGTCTTTGTCCTGTCTTAGTATTTGTGGGTGGGTCATACACTGTTGCTTGTTTTTCACAGGACCTGCTAAAATGGTGGTTTTCCAAGTAGGTGTCACTCCATCGTGTCACAGATTTACTGGAAGCTTGTGAGCAGTGGAAGGGGTAGCGGTAGCTGCGGTGTTTGTACCTCCGCTACTTCAGAGAGGGGAAAAAAGGTTCCAAACTTCAGTTACAGTCTGTGTTGACAAGGAGGAACGCAGCAAATACCCATCATATATAATTTCTTAGCATTAGATAAACATGATAAAACTCACCAAAAATGCTGAGTGTTTCGCTGATGTTTCAATGTATGACCAGCTTGAATGTCTTTGGCTCATCCAGAGATTGAGCATTTTTGGCCATAGCCCCCAGGTCAAGTGCCAAAAGACCTTTTTTTATATGTCCTGACAAAGTGATGTCATTGATATTTGGTTGTTGCCAGCATCGAATGACTCAAAACCATTGCATGAGCTTCTGCCATTTCAAACATAGTGGTGATCTCATTGTCAGGCCTGTTGGAGACATCCTTTAGTTTAATTCTTTAACAACCATTGAATCATCCAGAATTGTTCTAGTAAATGGAGAGATTTCTTGACACAAGTGATCATCCAGAATTGTTCTAGTAAATGGAGAGATTACTTGATGCAAGTGAAGCCCTTACTTCTAATGTCAGGGAAATAATACCAGCTCTCCTTAGAGTATTTAGATATCTGTCCATGTGTTCTAGTTGTCAATACAATAAAAAATAAAATGAAATAAGAGTACGTACAAAGATGGATAGCAAGATATTTAATCTATTTCAGGGCCACCTATAATTGCAAGAGATGAATTACTGGCCCTGCAAGGCTTCTTAATTGGGGAGAGGGTCACACATTTACTATCAAGGTTTTCAGATGATAGAGGGGAAGCTAGCAAGCACACTGACAGAGGTTTTGGTTTTAGCTTTGTCAGTAGTTCTGGCCAGGTCTGGACAGAAAATACACTCATGGCTGTGATGGGTAATGCCTTACTCAGCCCACACTAACAATTTGGGGTGGGTAAAGAGGGGAAATTACCATCTCAGAATCTGTAAGTGGGTTTTCAGTGTATTGCTTCCTTTCTGTCAGTCAGCTAAGTAACCTCTTTCAGTATTTTGGGGGCATTTTCATCTGCTTTTTTATACATACGTTTTTTATATATGCTGCTTTCTTAATTCTGTAAAACAGCATCATGAGGGCATTGGCTTCTGCAAACTTCATATCCTGCAGTTAGGAATTAGATTTGATGGCAAGTTTGGAAGAGCAGTACCTCAGTAAACAGCTAATTCATACAGCTGTTACAGCTGTTCCTGCCATCAAGGGAGGAGTGTCTCTCTAGTAAACTACAGTTCCTGAAAAACAGTTTCTAAAAACAAGGTGTTATATTCAGATTATTACACTGGTGATAAAATATTAGGTAGGCATATTATAAAACATTAGGCATATTATTCTGCAATGCAGGCAGGTTACTTAAAATGAATGCAGGCTTTTGATGGGGTTGAGGAATAATGTAGAATTTTTTGGAGCTATCCTCAAGAACCGTAACAGAGTAGACCCAGCTATGTGTATGTTGCTCAGGCAGATGGTGGCACATTTTTAACCTGTTCTCAAATCATGTTCTGTTTAAACAAAATCCAGTGTTATCTCATTTTGCACTGAAGTCTATCTCCCGTTTTGTTTGTCCAAACCCTTTGTCCTTGCTCAGAAAGTGAAGAGAGGTTAGAGGCCTCTGCTGTTGCCTGTGCTTAGCCCTCGCTCCACCAGCGTGGCTGGTAAGAGGGCAGCTGTGTTTTGGGGCTGCTGGCCTTGTGTTGGAGAGGCCAGGTTGGGTGTGGGTGGCTTGAGAGCTGCTCTGGCAGCCTGTTGATGTTGCTTTGTCATTTACAGGTCAAAAGGCCTGGTGTTGTCCACACAGCTTCTCTGTCACACCTGTGTGCTGGGCTAGGCTGGTGCAGAGCAGCCCTGACCTGGTTTTTTGGTTTGTAGCGTTGGTACTCCCTCGTGCTGTCAGGTACAGCCAGGCCTCGGCAGGGCTGCCTGCACCTTTCTTGTCCAAATCGCCTCTGAAGGAACGTGCAACGCCCTAAGCTAGAATGAGAGAAATTGAGCTGGCAGGCCATGGTCACAAATGTAGAAGTAATTTCAAAACAGTCATTACCTCTCTGTGTCCTTCCAGTGATTAGGTTTCTCCAGCTTGAGCTCCGTGCATTTTTTTGTTGAGGTATCAGGTACCAGCCTCTGTGGCAGGCATGATTGACCTGAGGTGGCATCGCAGTTTGTGAATAGCTCTAAACGTGAAGGCATGCTCCCCGCTAGGGCTGAGCTGTGTGCCGGAGTTATGCGGTGGGCCAGGACTGGCGTGGTAGGGGATGCTAGCCAGGAGCTGAGGTACATGGGGAGCAACCTGCGATACCAGGGCTGGGGTGGCAGAGGTTGTCCTAGGTCAGCGTCATGCACTTGGCTTGCTGAGGAGGCGATGGGGAAGAATAAGAGGAAGTTAGTGAACTGTAGCTGGTGCCTTTTATTTTTTTCCTCATCAGCAAATTCACTCAGTGTATATTAATTAATTAATGAGTTAGGTGATTTTTGCTACCTCCTTGGCTTGCATTATCTCAAAGTCCCAGTGATATGGCATGAGCCGTTAGATTTTTGCATACATGCTGTTGGGAGAATACAGTGCAAACTGGGAGAAGGGAAGCCTTTTCATAGAAGTGTCTGAGTAGAATGCATTTAGAATCCAAAGGCACCTTTGTGTAACAGTTGCTGCTCAAGAATGATGGTTTACTTTATAATGTACTGCAGAGAAATAATTCTGCTGAAGAGTTACTATTCCTTTATAGAAACATAATAGTCTTGTATCTGTCCTCTTTAAGCATATGGCCATTGCATACTATGCTTTATTGACATCTATCTAATCTCATCCCTCCATTTCCCTTCATATCCTGTCCTTTGTCCTCAAAGCTGAAAATAAAATTTATTTAATGCTTCTAAAACTAGGGATTCTGTTTCTGGTACTGGAGAATAAATTTGTGGTTGGAATTGTTTCGTCCAACGTGAAATTTTGTCTGCTTTCCTGCAATTTCTTGTGTGCTATAGTTGAGAGGATATTGGCTGTGCATTAGTGCATCTGTGGCTGGAAAGGATATGTGGAAGTAAGAGGCAGAAGCTGATATTTTCTTTCCCTGTGTTTTTTAAGACAGAAACTAAATATAGTGAGCGTTAAACAGATGGCTGTGTTGTCTCATAATAAATATTTGAAGAAAATTAAATTATGTCCTGCATGTTTGCTGACGACAGTTTCAGCCCCCGTAGTAACAGCAATAATAATAAAAGGAGGATTTACAGTGTATTTATTTTTTAATTCTCAAAGTGAAGTACCTAGGAAGGTCATATAAGGAGATTTTTTTAATGCGGGAAAGATCAAGTGATGTGCTTGAGGTCATCCAGCACATCAGTGAGTCTTGAAAGAGAATGCAAGTACCCTTGACTTCCAGACAATAAGCTTCCATTTTAAACCATGCTGACGTGCAAATACTTATTTGAGCATTTCCTTCAGAACTTCATTGTTTGATTTTTTTCTTAATTTCCACCTAATTTTTTTTTGTAAATGTTAACTCAGAGGTGATAATAAAAATAGACATGCATTCCTGCCCCGTGTACTTAGCAACAGGCTTGCTATGAAGACCTACACTGAAGGCCCTCCTGAGAGTTTTGTTGTGAAGAAGAAAAGGTGGTGGATGCCAGAGAGATGATGAAGACTCAGCTGAAATGAGAGGTTTTATTTATACAGCTGAGGTTCATCTTGTGATATTAATAGAGTACAGGCATTTCTTTTAGATAGATGGGATGGATTTTGTATTTAGCTGAGGTCAGTGTACTATTCTTTCTGGCACGAGCAAGCAAATCCCATTGCCATTTAGCTGTTCGCATACATTACCTTGTCTTTACTGGGAGGACTCTTCTATTTTCTTCTATCTTTCTGATGTTGCTAGATTGAGAGCTGTATGTGAGAGATATGGGATGAAAGTGAGGACTGTAATATGTCACTAGCGAGAAGATTTGACAGTGAAACGGATCCACAGCAACAGAAAAGTTAATCTGGCCCATGGTCCATCCTCTTTTCTCAGGGGTCTGCAGAGGTGGTACAAAGCAAGTTGTGGAGTTTATGTCCCAGTAACTCATTTCCCAATGACTTTCAGTGATATTTCTCTGTTCTCTTGCAGGAAGTAGTTGTTTCGCATGATGTAAGTGGAATTGGCGTGTGTCACGTGGCAATTTATGGAATGGGAATAGTCTGCTTGCTTTATTACAGTAGACTGTATAATTGGGAATGTGACTGGCTTTTGTTTTTTTTTTTTTTCAGTTGGTGGGGTGAGAACAGGACCTGGGATTCTTCAGTGCCTCTGTAAAAATTTGTTTAAAGATATATTAATAGCATCCTGATCTCTTATATGCATAGTTGGTCCTGTTGCCTGGATACTAACGTAAAGTGATTAGAAATCATTAATACGAAAGGAACAAAATAGGTCATAAAAGTACCCCGTTAGACATGTTTCCTGTTTGCCCACCATGCACATCAGTACTTGGTTCTTTTGTTTGCTTGTTGCAGATTGTGCCTTGCTGTAATGCTGCACTTGGCTTTTTACTAAACTGCAAGCATAACGTCCGTGATATTTTCTGCCAGCTTTCTGGATTCTTGTGTGGATTCTTCCCCGTTCTTTGAAATAAATCCATATCCATTTTTCTCACATCATTTGTACCCTTCCCAAATGTGTTACCTTGTGTGTGTCTCTGATCAAATGCTGTCTTGTCTTCTTAACTTCTTTCAATATGCAATTGTGATTTTAGTTTCAATGTGCCTTATTACTCTTCCTGGTAAATACATAACTGCTTTGTCACATAAAGGAGTGTTAAACATCTCTACAAAAGTCCCTTGTTTTTTAACATCTCCCTAGAGTCTTGTAATGCATTTGTTGGGGCTCTGGAGAGATGTCACTTTCTAACCTTGTTTCTGGTTCAGCTGTTCTCTTTTCTATCATTTCCTACAGTGTTTCTGATTTTCTTCATGAAAATATATGCTCACTTAACACTTTCCATGCTTTTTTCAAGCATAGGAGAAAATATCTGACGGTTTTGGTGATGTTTTTTCAGTTAATCCTCTGTTTCTTAAAGTTTGTTCACATATAGAGGTGTTGTACTTTATTCCAGGTGTGATCCCCCTGCAACTGTTCTGGTAGCACTCCATGATAATTTTGATTTAAGGGTGCAGTATCTAAAACAATGTCGTAGTTTTCCTGACTTAACTAACTGATAGCAGTTGGGCCACAGTAACTGAGTTCTTAGTTTCCTTCAGTTGTGAAATAAATTGTTTGCTTAAACCATATCTTTGTAGGCCTTTGGTATGAACTGACAAAGAAGGAAGAAAGAAAACAGTGATACAGGCTTCCTAAATTCAGGATGGTAAAGACTGAATTCATGGATTTCAGGCGTGTGGAAGTATTGCTTGCACTTGGAGAACTGTTACGTGTTGTTTAGCACCGCTGTTACTGTGAATGAGCGTTAAGTGCAGACATCTTACATCAGCGTGATTTGGTGATTAGAGAAAGGAATGCAGAAGGATTGTTTTGTGGTTAATATGCTGTAACTGGGATTAGAAAATATGACGTAGGTCCCTTGCTCTGCTTTTCATGTTAACTGGTAATTTATTTCATTGCTGCTTTGCATTACATTGCCTTTTTTTTTATGCTTTGCGTTTTTTGTTTTTGTCAAATTAGGGTAAGACTTCTGTTCTAATTGTTGTGTGCTATCTCTGTTTCTTTAGAAAAGTATGTAGGACAGGGACTGTCTTTTATTAGGTATACAGAAATCTGATTATATACGCAGATATGGATGTGTGCCTGTGTGTGTGTTTGGACAGATTTCATAATATATACCAATCCTAATCCTGGCTGGAGCTTCTTGCTGTGTGCTGCAATGTGAATAGTAATGAGAATATAGCTGAAACAAAAACAATGCGAAGCTTTCTCAACAATTTGGTCATAAAATACCGCTTCCTGTTTTAACTGTAGGTGGTGTTTTTAGGTCTTGACATGAATACCATATGATGGCTTTCAGAATTCATAGGTCAGTGCACAAATATATACAAGAAAAATTTATATCCATCATTTCATAACTTTATTTCTTTGATATCGTAATTCTTATTGCTACATAACCAAGTCTCCTTTGTGATTTACTTTGCGTCATAAAATGCACTTAGGAGAAATAAAAAAAAGGAGAAGATAAGAACGTCACATCCAGTCAGAGCAGTGATATATATATAATACAGTGCTCTGTTTCCAGCAGTACCTGATGATCAGATGTTTTGGAGGAAGTGCTAAAATCTCCATAATGGACAATTACGTAATTATGAGTGAGAATTTCAGAAACACTTCAGAGATTTAAGCGCACACATCCCGCTGAACAGCAATGAGATTAAAAAAAAAAAACACAACAGAACAGTATAAATGCCTGTCTCCTTTGTGTTTCTAGAAACTAAGTATATTTCTGTTTTCATATGTTTTACTAGCTCTTAAAAAATATTGCTCTGATAATGGATTACATAGGCACGCATGGCTGCTTCTCCTCTAATTCTGCCCTTCCATTTTAAATAACTTGACTTTTGATTTTACTGTGTGTTTTGTTATTGCTTAAAGTAAACAACTTGTTTAGGCAAGATTTATTAGCTGCACAAATACTGACCGGGGAAGGCTAGCTAAGTAGCAGGCTTGTGGAAGAGAAGCAGGTGGTGTAGAGGATCATACCTTGTACGTGAGTCAACAATGCAAATAATGTATATGAAGGAGCCCAGCATCTGAGACACGTAATCTCTAGTGTGAGCTGGTAAGATGTCAGCTGGAATGCCGCAGACGGTTTTGCACACCATACTTAGGAAAGATCGGGACCAACTGGAAATAGCTCATGAGAAAGCAATGGCAATGAAAATCTGACCTACAAGAAAAGAAAGGAGGAGTCAGGATTGTTCAGGCTGGAGAAGGTAAATTCATTTAAAAACTTAAAAGTGTGCTGCAAAGAGAAAAAACAATGGTTTTTCCTCCGCGTTCACACAGGGTAAGACCAGATATAAAAGGCTTAAATTGCTGAATTTAGAGTAGACTTTTGGAAAAGCTTTTCAGCTGTGTAAGTAGTTAAGAAATAGACTGGATTGACGAGGGACCTCCTGAAGTTCTGCCTTGGAAGATTTTAGCAGAGATAAAAGGCAAACGTGTCAGGAATGCTTTAGATATCACTGATCCTACCAGAAAGAATTTCCTTCCAAGCCTGTTCTCTGTGATTTTAAGGGTACCATAATTGTTTCTATAGGGGTTCCCTTCAGTTTTAAGCATATTCTTTGCCCTGACCATTTTCTTGAGGATTTTTCTCTCTGCTAAATACAGTTTCAGCCAGGGTGGACTAAAACACATTGAAGGTGAAAGTATGTTAAGAAAGTGTATGTTAAAGAATGCTACTATATAGAATGTCAGTATTTTTTGTTAAATGCCTTGTTTACTTTTTTAGCATACTGATCAAATGACTGACACATGACAAATTCTTAAGAGTTACTACAGGTAATTTAGAACTCATAATCAAAAGACCTCTCTTTTTCTCTTTCTTATTTCCTTTTCATGTGCTTTGTTGCTCTGGGTGCAAAGTGTCCAAAGGCTCTCTCTGTGTTAGAATTTCCTAAACTAATCCACAATCTTCTGTATATTTAACCATCCTCACTGAAAGTTGCGTTCGGTTGCAATTTTATTTGTTTGCTACCTCTTGCAAATATTTAGTAACAACCCGAAATAAAAGAGATGTTAATCCTTGGGAGCTCCCCAAATACTCTTCTTCCATGCTCAAAACTTATCAATGATTCCCATTTTGTTTCTTTTTGCCAGTTTTCCGCTTGTGACAGTACTTAGTTCTTCAGTGACTTGAGTAGCTCTTTGTGAAGGACTTCACAAAATCTTTAGAGAAAGTTCCAATAAACAATGTGTTCTTGTATTCCTTTACTCCATAGTTTTTTTTTTCTTAATCCTTGAAAGAATTCAGATCCTTAACAGATCTACCTTGTGTTCAATTCATCTTGTCCCTGCAACCATGTGAAAATCTTCAATGTTCACATGCTCAAAGTGACTCTCCTTCCCTCTGTTCTTGAAAAGTCTTTGGGTTTTTGCAGACTTCCTAATTTACAGTCTTTCAGTTTTATTTTCCTGTACCAAGGTGTTGCTTACAAGTGGAAATACAAGGCCAAGTATACAGTGAACATTTTTCAGTGGCATAGGTTCATACACAGTCCCACTTTTCTGTCTCTGCATAATCTCGTGCATAGTGAGTGCCATTATAAGTGTGTAGATGAACAATGAATTGAATCTAAAAATGAAAAGTACCTTGGTCACCACAGCAAATACCATCGCAGGGCAGTGGTGGCCGGACAAAAGTAGTGTGCGTCTGGTTAATGTGTGGGAAAGGGAGGGGAAGGAAGATAAATGCCTTGTTTTGACAGTGCTGTTGGCTTAACTGTGTATCGTACATGGCTTAAGATATGTCGGATTGTCTGTTTTGCTCTTGTCCTATTAAATTAGGTAATTTAGGCTGAGAGTAGGAAATTCTCAGCGGGGAATCACAGAAATGTAAACACATTCCCAGCAGCACTGAACATCATGTTTAGCCACGTGGAGACCTTGTCTTGCTGTATCTTACTGAGAAATGTATGTTTTTTAGAACTTTGTTACAGGCTAATTTTTTTTTTCAAACGTCTGATGCTGAGTGTTGGAAGTGAATCAAATGTGGGTGAAGAAAGGACACAACACACCAGAACTAGAGATGTTAGAAATAGGGAAAGAGTATAAAAATTAGCTATTTTCCATTTGTGGGGAGGTATTGGAGAGAATGCAGTCAAAAAAATGTTAACCTGAAATGTGCATGTGTGTGTCGAGGGAGACTGAAGCTGGAAAAGCACTAGTGTTTTTCCAAGCACCAGAAGCCTTTGGGTGGGTGGCTGTGCAGCAGATGAGTCAGCTTGCAGATGCGTTGTGACAGCAAGTAACAAATTAATATGATTTTGGATTATACAAATTAAAGAGCAGTTCCTTCTTTAACAACTTTGAGAGTTAACTTGCCAAGTCTGCAGGCCCAAAAATTTCATTTCTAGACAGATGTAAACCAATTGAAGAGAACTGAGGGAAAAATGACAAATGAGTGCAGACTGAGGGACTGATGGGAAAATATGCTTTCCTGCCTATGTGATAACTAGAACTGCTGTTAGGAGAAGTGATAACAGTCTACGAGTGTTTGAGAGGCGCGTACTTGAAAGATGAATACTAATTAATTTAATAAGGTAAGAAGGGACATAACTAGAAACAAGGGAATGAGATTATAAAATATATTAAAGTATGGAATAGTCTCCCCAAAGGAAGGGGTGGAAGAACAAATGTTACATAGACTGGTAGAAAGATTCAGAAAATAATCTAACATCAAAGAGTCAGCTTTCAGATGAAAATAGATTGGATAACTTAGTAAGGCTCTTTCACCCATTTAATTTCTGTTTGCTTTTGAGGTATTAAGGAAAGTTGGCAGCCTTTCTTAACTCTTTATTTTTGCATCCCTAATGCTTCCTGCTGATTCCTATCTACATTATTGCATACCAATCCTAGATGCTGCCTTTCTTTAGAAAATATATTTTAAAAAAGGAGCATTAGAGCAAACAATGTAAAAAAATAGAAGGGGAGGAGGAAGGTGAATAAGCTTTGTGAGTGACTTTCAAGAGCATTATTGCTCTTAGGTGGTTGTTACATACCACCTAAAAGCTGCGGTTGGAAATAAACGGGAGCAAACTAAAACTCAGATACAGAGGTCTGTTGCTGTTTGGTTTCTGATTGCATCTAGGTAAATGATGGTGAGAGAGCTCCCAGAGTGTGACTTACTATTTGTGTTACGTTCAGCCAGCCTGCAAGGGACAGGATGGTAAGAAAAGGAGCAAAACCTTTTTAGCAGCAGGGAATTTTTCCTTAATGAACCAAATTGTATCTTAAATTGCAGCCAGAAAGTCAGTTTGACTGCATCTGAGAGAACGGAGAGCCAGCCCTAAACTTCTTGTTTGGCTTGTGCCAAATTGGCAGTGAAACTGTAAACCTTCTGCTGTGCCAGTTGCTTCTTTTTGGATAGGCTGTCAGGTGCCTGTTGGGCTCTGGTGTGGCGAAGGGAGATGATGAGAGTCGCCGTGTGAAGCAGCTGCCCCTGTCGCTGGCCCATGAGAGGAAATACGTGGCTGTGCTTGGCATTTGCTGGCTGACTCCTGTTGGCTGGAAGGCAGCCCTGGAATTAACTTGAGGAGATTATGTAAAGAATTTGGGAAGCGTACCAGTTTGGGGGTTTCCCTCTGTAAAGCGTAGAAACGGAACCTTAGTTTTCAAACAGCACTAAGACAAAGCTAATTTACTATACTACATTGCATTTCTGTACACGGTCTCTAACTGCATTTGTACAAGGATTTAAGCTGCTGTCTGAGCTCCAGTATATGGAGGACTTAATCTGAGGGTGTGTTTTATTTCTTTCATTATGAGGAAAGGTGAAAATTAATTAAAATGTGAAATTTAAAGCCGATTTCTAAGTGCCATGATGCGTACCGTCATGGAAGTTGTAACTCTGACTGGTGAACTGTCAACTCTTAAACAAGCCAGGAGGTTCTTACCGTATTCTTTCCCTTCCTGCTTTTCATTTTATATAATTTGGGATTACTTTCAGTGACTAAGAAATACAGTCTTTACTTCTACCTGCTGGGTTTTAAGGAGGCACAATAGTGTGCGCACCGTCTCGTTGAATAGTTCATGTTTAGAACAAAGTGACGATTTGCTCAACCTGTGGGCAATGATCTTCATACTCACATAAAGTCATCTTTGATCTTTCTTTCCCGTGTATCTCCAATCCAGACCCATTTTGCTCTTTTTTTTTTTTTTTTTTCCCCAGCTGGAGGGTGCGATTGCGAGCCAAGCATTGTTGGCTTTTGCTCTGTGTTCTGGCTTCTGAACAAAGGTGCTGCTGAAAGGGTGAGTATTTAGCTTCCATCCTCTTTGATGTAGATTTACGTTCCTAGGAACTGATAAATTTAAACTCACCAAACCTGTCACCTTAAAGTGTATCTAGGTTTGCAGTGGAAAGAATCTAATCTACCAGCTCATAAAGCTTTGAGCATCAGCCATCAAAGCATTGTTAAATTCTGGTTTAGTGTAGATTATATGGCATTCTGCAGCACCACAGACCAGAGAAGCTGAAAGGTGAGCATGTTTCACCTCTTGCACAGATCTGAATTTAGAGCAACAGAAATCTCAAAGACCATGAAAATAAACAGTAATAAAAGTATGATTCCTATTCAGTGACCAGCATGGAAAAGGATGGCTACGAGGGGTGCTTGACTACCCATTTCCTACGTAGTTGTGTGAATTGTACATCAAATCTGACGTCTAACACATTGGTTGTCTTCTGAAACTAACTGAGGTACCCGAGCATTATTTGAAAGAAAAAGAAAATATGCTTTTATCAACCAGACAAGGCTGTTTATGAGATGGGGGATAAATTTAATGCTGTTGCCCTGCCGTGGCAGAGAAGGGGCTGTTAGTAATTGAACAGGAATTTCTAGAAATCTTTCCCTTGAGCCAGTGAAACACTGAGTGTGCCAGACATGTGAAGGTGCAGTGTGGGGGTGAGGGTGTCATTTTACAAGTGTTTCCAATTGGCAGTGAATAGATTAAAACAACAGAGGATTAGCACAGAAGGGGACTTTTGAAAACATTTCAGAGCTTTATGGTTTTGAAATAGTGTTTGTGTTTTATCTGCACACAAACAAAACTGTGTGTATAGGACAGTATTAGTACCTTAAGGAAGGGTAGATGAAAGTAAATATGTGATGCTGTAAAGTCTATATTGGTCTGTTTTTCATATGACTGCATTAACCGTCAGAAATAGGGATGTCATGCATAATGCTTGAAGTTCATTCTTCAGGAGAGTCTATAAAGCTTTATGCTGCCAGGTGTTGTGTGTGCATTGGTCTTCTGCAGACAATTTTCTTTATTCATGGCCTTTATTTAAAAATACAGGCGTTATCAATCTGTACCCATAAAAACACCCTGCATTAGAGTCATTAGCTTAATATTTTAGGATCATGAAGAGAGTCATTGGTAAAACATTCTAGGAACTTCCAACTAGTAGCCTAAAAAGGCTTTATTGTATACAAAAAGTATATAAAGTAAATACTTAGACTTCATGAAGAAAAATATCTTGGAGTATTCAAGATTAAAAGCAAGTATTGTATATTCCATTAGAAAGCTGGACTCTGAGACTTGAAACTTGCACTTCTAGTTCTTGAACATACTGAGATACTTAGATTGAAATTTGGTCAGTTACTGTTATTGTTTCCTGTAGCAAACCTTTTAATAGAGATGTTTAATGTCTAAAAGATATTATACTTTCTTTTTTTCTTTTACTTTGCTCATTTCAAAGATGCCTACTAAATTTCAGGGTATACCTTTGAAATCTTGAAAGGCAAGGCAAGATTCTCATTCTGTTTTTGTGCACAAATAAATGTACCAGGTGGAGCAAGGTGTTGTTCTGTGATTCTTTTACTCTACGACATCTATCAGAGAAGCCCTCCTGACTAGGGGGACTTAGAGTCTCTTAACAGAAGGACACTAAGCTGAGTAGTATACTGCATAGAACTCAAAGCTAGTGCTGTGTGTTGGAAGGCTGTCCCTGGCTGACATTTGGCACAACAATATGAATTGGAGTTGCCAGTTGTGTTCAGCATGTTTCTTCTGTCAGGAAGTGGTAAGGAGCAATCATGAGGAATACAACATGCAGAAGGATTTACAAGCAAGCAAGAAGTAAGCTTAAGAGCAAGAGATGGCGGGTAGATGTGAGGATCTGGCCTGGAAGAAGTTGTAGTTATGAGGTTGTAATTTTATTAAATAATCATAAGGAATAATTCTCTGTACCTGGGGGGTTGTTGAGAATAATAATTTCCAAGAAGGTCTAGTTCAGCAATTCCCATGGTACTCTTGAGGCTAAGCATCTTTGGTCTTTTTACCTTTAGCGGCTAAATCATGTGAGACTCAGTGGTATGACTGAGTTGGAGGTAGCATTATGTGTTTTCCCTAAAACTTGCTTGACAAGGCCCTAAAACCAAGCAAAGCTTATATGTTGCAAAGTCTTAGGGAAGTTATTAAGGATACTTCTGTTTTTGTAGTTGTCCTCTAGAAGGCATGGATTCCTTAAAAAAAAAAAAAAAAAAAGGAAAGAAAAGAAAAGAAAAGAACACAAAAAAATCAGAAAAAGTAACAACAAGTTGTTGTAAAGTTAACTTCCTTAACTTTATTTCCAGATGTGCTTTTATAAAAGATGGAGTCTGGGGGATCTGAATCAAGTTGCTTCTTTCCTCTTGTCGTTTCTCTCATCCTTTTGAGTGAATTACTATATGCCTACTATATGCCTATTCTGTGATATTTGTGTAATTGGCTAAGCTGTAGAGATGCAGTAAATTCGCACGGCTAACAAGAGCAGTATACAATGCACAAGTGGGATCTGTTCGTCAAGCAGCCTATTTAGTGAAACACATTTCAGATCTGGGGCATGTTTTTGAGTATGAGGACAGGCAGGAAATAAACTGAGAGCCTGAGGCCTTTCAGGAACAGGCACTAGTGCAAGCTTTCCTTAAGCCTGATGAGGCCAGAGATACAGAATATTTCTTCATTTGGAAAAAAATGTTGGATTCAGCAGTGTAGTTTTAAGTACTGAAAGGAGTTGCTGTCTCATCCCTGATGTTCTGTGGTAACCATTTCTTTGTGCACCGATTTGTGATGGAGGAGGGCTTGAGCACTGTCTTTGATGCATGTGGAAACTGTAGAGGGATCTTTGGCCTCCTTACATTAACATGTTGCCTGCTGCTCTTCATTTCCCGTACCCAGAGAACTGATGGTTTGGAGGTGACTGTAAAAATATTTACTGCAGGAAGCCGTCTAAGCCCCCTTTTCAGATCATCACCCAAAACAGAAACTCAGGCAAAAGTTCCGACCTCTGTTTTAGAAATGATAGGTTTGAACGTGAAGTGCTTTTCTACTGAGGAGCTGGAGGCACATGGGGCTGAATTATCAGTAACTGCCTGAAGCAGGCTCTTTCTGTTGAGGGATTTTTCCAAATAGATTGACATCTCCATCTCCAGTAAGTAGCAGCATCGTTGCAATTCCTTTCAGATTTGCTGGCTTTTGTGGACTAGAGTACATGGGGGTGGATATTGCACTGAATTTGGTGTCTCTCCAAAGCTGGTAGGATTGTTCCCAGCTGTCAGTGACTCACAGTAGCCAAGTTGCTGTCTCAGAGTTCAAGTTAATGGAATTTGCTGTTCAGTTCCCCTTGAACTGGCTGGCAGAGATGGAATTTCCCGTGAACTAGGAAAGGCAGGAGAAATTCTTCAAAGTACAAGCTTTAAATTTGAGTTGCATCTGAAAAATTGCTGAGAAGTGCAGTCCTTCCTCATCTGGATGGGAGTAGCTCCTGGCCAACAATCTTGCTTTCAGGCATTTCATTTTGTTCTAAATACCTACACTGTGCTTTTTGCTGAACATACCCAGTTTCCAGAAGCACGTTAAAAATGTGATAAATATATGTCACATGATTGTTGTCCTATTCCTTTTCCACATGGATGGCAAACTTCATCTGGATTTAGAGGCTCTATTCTGTCAGCAGAGTAACTACTCAGTTTGTTTATGCCCAAGAAAAGGGGTACAAATATCACCAATGGAATGCATTCATGGAATTAATGTATTTACTGAACAATAAATGAAATTTTACACTTTTTTGCTACTGTTCATTTTTACCAAGCAGGTTATCTGTACCTTTTATGTTAATACAAAGGGATATCTGAAGTAGCTGGGGTATACCATGAAGAATGGGGACCTGGGTTCACATGTTGATTTTGACTGTTTTCTGGTAGTGTGTGATTCCTCCAGGGCGCCTGCTGCTAGAGCTGCATTCGGTTGTAGGCATTGTTCAGTGTTGCCTCTCGAACAGTGCAGAATTGTTAGGATGGTTTGGATGTCATTTATTTTCTTTGAAGAAAGCTGTTATGTGACTGAAAATCACTGTCATTTGCCAAAAGAAATAAATCTGAAGCTTATTTCCCTTGTTGGTGCTCTGTTTTATAGTATCAGAATGTCTGGAGCAAGTTCAGTCTATTGCTGGTAATGAGTCAGTATCTGACTAGCCCACATTTGCGGCTTGATTATACTGCATGCAGTGCCTTGTTTCCTCCTTTTTGTCTGTGGTTTGTACCTGTGAACCTTGGGTATGTGTATGAAAAGTATCTTCCAGTTATGAACGCCGTATGAAAACATGAAAGGCAAAGAAAATAGCTAGTGTTTTCTACCCAATGTTTCAGCTTTTCCATTTTCATTAATCTATTAGGATGAAAGTGCAAGAACCCAGAGTAAGAAGATGACATTTAGTTCACTAATCAGATAATCAAAGAGGGAAGAGGTAACGGACACAAATTTATTTTCTGGATATGCTAAGGAACAACAGCCTGAGAAGATTAAATGCATATCTGTTTCAGACTGTACGTACATTTTTCCATTAGACAGGATTATATCACTGCAAAGAATTGTGATGACCCTTTGCTTCTTTTCAGTTCTATATTTGCTTTCTTTATATGCCCTTTTGTAAGCAAGACCTGCAAAATTTTCTGTCTTCTTCAACTGAATCACACTAGTACTGGTTTGCCATGCTGATAATTGCTCATGAAACTGCTCAGTTCTCTGATATCAGTCTCTTATGCCAGGTATGCTTGGTTTCTTCAGCCTTTAATGCCTGTTGGTCTACTTGTGCGACCAAGATAGGGTATTCAGATATGTTTAGTTAAATGTCCAAATAGTGCCTTAGATGATTAACTGTGCCTATGCTTCTAGTCACGCTAAGAAAGCAGTATTTCTGACTACTTATATACATGATGCATCAGGCTTCAGGGACTTTATTCAGGGACTTCTTCCCTGTCCTAAGTATTTCTTCTGAGATAGGATGCTGAGAAATTAACCTTGGCCCCAGTTGACTAGGTCTTCCTTCCATAAAGTGGACAAGTGTTAGTATTCCAGTTTTTCTAAGATCCTTCCTGTTAAGAGGATCTTTGAAAGTTATATCCATGTAATGAGACAAAGTAACCAATCCTGGGGCTATGGGGGATGACATTTATAGTGACATAATGACCCTTTTGAGGTCCTTTTCTCCATCATACAAAGTACTCATCTCAAAGTCTGGTAAATCAACTTTCACTTTTTGATATATCTGCCATGACAAGAAAATGTTTTCACTCAAAACAGCCATTCTGCCTTGCACTTTGTTTTCTGAAGGAATGTGGAGGGTAGGAGAACTTCGATGTATTGACTGCTGAAGACCTCTTTGCCCGGATGTATTGGGAAAGATGAAATTAAAATTTTAAAGATAGGAAGTCAATATGTAGTAAACTAAGGTACCTTAAATCATGCTGTGGATTTTGTATTCAGAGATAATTTAACCTGGATTTCCTGTTCTTTAAGCTTCCTTTCCAAATGCCTTGTAATAACCCCAAAAATGAAAGCTCCCTCCATGTATATGAAGGAGTTTTGCTAACAGTCTCCCCTATTGATCTCAGTGGCATAATTGATCCAGCAGAATTCATACAGTAAATGCAAAAGCTTGTAGTGTTTACCATTTCGATTTTCGCAGCTCAGTGTTGTGGCACTGACTTTAATACTTGTTCAGAGTCCTAAGAGCAATTTTTACTGGAGTTGACACTGTAATTAACATCAGACTGATTAGAGTAGCCTATTATAATTGGTCTGAGGGTTATACTGTAGTCCCTTGAAATACATGATAGATGATAATACTGAAAATACTGTGTTGATACTATACTGTTACCTGGACTTCAAAGTGCAGTTCTGTAGTCTCTTTAAAGGAAGTGAAAAGGATACAAGAGAAAGGATACAAGAGGGACAGAGAGGTACGTACACAAAGGAGTAGTAGCATGGTGACGTACAAATACGTTTCTGAGTTAAAAAGTTTGAAAATTTTTTGAAGATATGACAAATGTGAAATCATATATTTTGGAAATAGTGAATGCTTCAGCACAGGTAGTTTAAAAACTCCTTTTTTTTTTTACCTTTCTTCATCCACACAAGAACAAAGAGTTATTCAGAAGAGCTGAACAGAAGCAAACCTAAACTGAACAGGAGGTGCTTTTTATTATGCCCAGATTTGTCTGTGGAACTCATGGCCACACTTGTTCTTAATTCTGAGGTGTAGATAGCAAGCAGGGGGACTGGGCATGCATGAATGATGGAAAGGAAAAAAAAAGGGGGAAAAAAGAACTAGATAGAAGAGGATAAAAACTCATACAGTACAATGGGTGTATCAGTTTCTAAATACTGATTATGTCCATGAATATTTTAATTTAGGATTTCTTGAAACTTTTCAAATAGAAGGGAGTGGCTTGCTCTCAAATTGTCCAATATTTGAGCAAGATAAACTCCTGCTCTGAGTTACTATCTTCTGTACTATTGTAAAGTCTCTTGATACTGTGAACAAATGCAATCATTAACTACCAGGGAAACAATGCATCAAAATTCACCCTCTGTTTCTAGAAGATGCTTTTGTGTGGAAGAGGAGCTCACACAGAAGACTGTGGTTAATTCAGCATACCTTGTTCTCTGTTCTACATTTCCTCTCAGTCCTGTAATTTATAATTTTTGTTCTTCCTGACCATGTTGATGGTGCAGAATTCCAAATCCTTCAGTCATTCTCTCCTTGCTATTCCCTTCTGGAGTCATCCCAGCTGACTCCTACAGTCTAATAGAGGAAATCTCAGCCAAACTATGTAATCTCATATTTTGGAAATTGAAAATCAAAAGCATATGTTTCAAGTGACAAAGGGAGTAACTCCATCTGACAGTACCTGAGCTGCTGCTGGAGTGGCCAGTTCTGTGACAAAAAGAAAGTAATCTGACAAGTTTTTAACAGTCATTAAAATATTATCTGGTCAAAAAATCATTTTTAAGTTGAGAATGCTGTAGACTATTTCTTTTACTGAGCCACTTGGGAGCATCTGAATGTAAGGGAGCAGCAATTTGCTCTGTGTGTCCGTAGTGCTGAAGGCAGTGGATGTGCAGAAGTCCTTCAGCCAAGTCCTGAAGGCAGCAAGCAATCTTCAGGATCACCTGTCCAGCACCGACTAGTTGACAGACTGTATCCTCTACCTGAAATGGCGCCTGGTGCTTACCATCTGCCAGGTAATTATTAAGAAAAGAGTACATTTATTCATTAGGCTCCATGATGTTTTTTTTTTTTTTAATTTACCTCATGTTAAACTCCCTCACAGCTGCATGTCTGTTCCTTTCCTTTCCTCATGCTCTGTGGCTCTAATTTATGTTTGAGCTGTTTTCTTGTTCTGTTTTCTTATGCTGAAGTGTTCTACCTTGGCGTAAGGAGCCCCTCCTGCTTTTGCTTTCTGTGTTTTAACTTCAGTAGCTGAATTTGAGGTAGCGTGTTGGCTTACTTTCGAAGCCAATACAGGTGAGGAAAAGCAGCAACACTGAGGGGGTACATCATGGTAATGCAGAGGGGAGAGAAAGAGAGTAATGGGATGATGAAAGGCAAAACATTCACTGAAATGAGTTTCTAAAAAAGCACAGAGAGCATGTGTGTGTGGTGGAGAGGGAGTTGTCTCGAAAAGCTGTGTTTGTTCCCTGGAGGCTCCCGTGTGCTATAATTGAGTCAACATGTCAAAGTGAAGTATGTGGCGAGCTTTGGGAGTGGGGGAAAACTGCTTCTTCTGCACATACAGGGCTTGGATGAACCCAGTCTTACAGTGATAATAAGCACTCTGCTTTTGCATTGCTGAAGCCACAACACAGCAGAATAGCTGTCCAGCCAAGCTCTGTAGCTGATGTTTCTCTAAGAAATGCTTTAAATCTTTGGTTGGGAAGCTAGAAATAATTGGTTTTGACTCTACTTCTGTTGTGGAAGTGAATGAAGATGATGAACAGAGGGGAGGATGACTGAATTGCTGTTGAGATACAGGCAAGGCAAGCTACAAGAGCCTTCCTTAATTTAATGATTTTTAAATCTCAAAGAAACAAATCCCATTCCTTGTATAGTGTTTCTCATGCTGGTGTAATGTTCTGGGGATATACTGGCTTACTTTTGTTTAGTGTCTGTATTTTTGTGTTTAACATGGGTTGAAAAGGGATGGTGGCAACGCTCTGTCCCGGTGGATCATTGCAGCCTTTGGCTGTGTGACTTGATTCATGGTGCTGCACTGGCAGCTCTCCCCTGGCCAAAGCTCACTGCAGCTTCACCCTAGGACTTCATATGAACTTGAAAATCTTTAAAGCCAATGTTTCCATGCTAACAAGCTAATTTTGTCTTGACTGTTTTTTATGTAGAATCTTTACTTTTGGAGCTTTCATGTTTTATAAATCATGCTTACTGACATGTTTGATGTTCTGATTGTTTCCATAGTGACAGCAATGGCAGAAACCTGCAAAAGGAAGGTGACAGCATTGTATTTTTAAGATTAACAGTTTTACAGAGGAATGGTTTGAGGAGGTGGGAATATACAGCAGGTTTTTCCAAGCAGTCACAGAATATTTGGGAGTAGTTGAATAAGCTTGGAGGTCAGAGAAAAAAGGCAGCAGGACAGAAGAACAGGTTTGTTATTTTGGCATTCATCTGTGTGGGGAAGCAGTGAACAGAAGGTCAGCCTAGAAAATATGAAGTGCTTTCAGCAACGTCTCCTTTATTGGTACTCCAAATGATGATGAAATTCTGAAATGCAGAAAACTGCAACGTACAAATTATCTTCAGGGAAAAGGCAGAAGTTAACATGCCTGTGAGACAATGTGTAGCATACCTTTGTTTAATTTCTCCCTTCCAAATTCATAACCTAAATGTAGGAAGCTTTTAGCATTAGAAATCAGACACTTACAAAGCCATTAGTGAGAGATGCAACCTCTTTTTTTTACCTCTGGTAAAACCAGCTGTCTGACTTTATTTTCTGGCAAGTAAGGCTTTATCCCTTTTCATTACACATTGTACTACCCGTGTTTGTCAGTAACATACCTTGAGAGAATGCAAGCATTTGATGAGAACCCTCGCTGCGGCTGAGAGGGTTGTTTTAAAGCATTTTGTAGGAGAGACAAGCATCCCCTGACGTGTCTCTTTGTAGCAGGTGTTGATGCTTCTGTCTACGGTGTGGTCACTTGAAGCAGTTGCCTGAGTTATAACGTGTGCCCACCTTTCTTATCTCAGCAAGTGGGAGGAGATAATGAGAGAGATGCTTGTAAACAGTGTTAAATATTTTCTTTCAGGGACGATCCCTTTTCACTGAAGCATTTGATAGCATTCAAAGTGCGCTTTCCTTCCCCACCACTATTAGGGTGCCTGAGGGCTGCAGTCAGGCTTGGGACTTTGAGCCCGTGTAGCTCAGCCTGGGAAGAGCAAGTCAGGCAGCACTGCCCATCTCCAGGTGGCAGGCACCTCTCCGGCCCTGGGGAAATCAGGCAGGTCGGTAGTAAGACACAGGTGCTACACTCCAATTTAACACATTGTTAAATTCAGATCTCATATGCCTTCCAGCCAAAATATGGCATCATACTGTAAACTGAATTCATGTTGCATCTTATTACACTGGGGAAGAGAAGCAGGCAGCTGGGAACTTGGGTTACCTTGAAAGTTACAGAAGTTACTCATTTGTCAGTGCCTGAGGCCTCTTAGGTCACATCTGTGCTGGTACCTTGCATTATTTTGATATCTGGGAGTAGGGGTGAGTAAAAATACATAACTTACAGTTCTTTGTATTTATCTGCAACATTTTGCATGGCTGGCATGTTAGGAAGTGTTTGATTCTGCTTTTCCCTTCACCCAGCGAAGGGGAAGTTTCTTTGTTTTTTTACCAGCCAGAATTACTGTGTGTAAAACTAGAAAGTAGTTTAGAAATCATGGGATCAGTTAGTTGTAGCAGAAAGGCTGAAGGAAATCATGCCATCTGCTCTAAATACTGCCCTCTTATTTGCAGAATGATAGAAAATTAAATGAAGTCAGTTTCTTCTTGAGAGAAGTTCATTTATAGATAGTTAAGCTGTTGAGATGCTGAGTTAGTAGGAAAATAAGAAGATTGGTTAGGATGTCAACCTCCTCCCCCAGAAGAAAAATGTGTTTTTTGCATTGTTTATGCTGATAATAATTTAAGGCATAGATTAGGGCTGTGCTTTAAGTTGTGTCTTGTGTCCTAAGCTTATATTGTATATCACTTGTATTTCAGTTTCATTATGAAATTTAGACAGAAGCAGACATTTTAGACGTGCCTCTGTCATATGAAACTTTTATCTAATTTCTTTGTCTGTAAGATTCGCTTCTTACAATTTGCAGTCTTTTCTCATCCCTCATAGAATCAAGGGGTAGCATTTTTCTCTTCTGCACTGTTGTTAGTAATAGCAGTTAGAGCTGATTCATTGGCATTGATGCACCTACTGCTTATTGCAAGATAGCTTTATTTGCAGAGGTATCATGGAGTGCTTAATTTAGTTTGCAGAACCTTTGTAGCTGTTTTAATTTTACATGGAATACAACAGGAAATTCTGAAAAAAAAAACAAACAACAAAACCCTACTCACTTGTAAATTTACCCATTAAAGTCATAGAGCATGTAGATTTGGATAACATTATATTCATTTCTTGAAGTAGAATCTTCCCTTAAGTCATGGAAAAACATGTGCATGGAAAAAAGCATTTCTTACGCATCTTTTGCTCCTGGTTCCAATTACAGGCAGCTGTCTGATTTATACTCAATGAAAACAACTAATTGTGCCCTTGTAAACTTTTTCAGTTTAGAGGAGTGAATATTTACTTGCATGGAAACATTTGCATGTGTAATACTGAAAACCTTTACTGCAGATACAAAATTTCAGAGTTCAAAACATACAGGCCCCTAATGCTCTTCTAAAAGCCCTTCCTTCACTGAAGACTAGTTGACAACTTTCCCCCCTCCATGTGTCATTCATGCTTAGTGTTATTGCAAGTTCTTGGATAACAGATTCAGGTGATAGCGTTAGCCAAACAAACTGTTAGGCCTCTAGTAGTGATTTCCTCTCTGTTTCTCATGAAATATTTAGGATGATGCACAGTACTTTGCATTTATTCTTTTTTTCTAAAGTAATGGAAAGATTGTTTAATGGATGATATTGAATATCAGTTCCTATTTTATGAAAAGTTTTTAGGACACTCAATAAAAAGATTTAGGTTAAAGTGCTTTTAAAATTTCAATCTCATAGGATTCAGAAGATCTCTACCCTTATGGAAGGTCTGATAAACTAACGCTGATTCTTTTGAAGATACTTCTATTAAACGTCACAGAATATCACAGAATGGCTTATGTTGGAAGGGACCTAAAGACCGTCTGGTTCCAACCCCCCTGCCATGGGCAGGGTTGCCACCCACTAGACCAGGTTGCCCAGGGCCCCATCCAGGCTGTCTTTGAACACCCCAGGGATGGGGCATCCACAGCTTCTCTGGGCAGCCTGTTCCAGGGCCTCACCACCCTCACAGTGAAGAACTTCTTCCTAACATCCAATCTAAATCTATCCTCTTTTAGTTTAAAACCATTTCCCCTTGTCCTACCACTATCTGCCCATGTAAAAAGTTGCTTTTCATCTTTTTTATAAGCCCCCTTGAAGTACTGAAAGGCCGCAGTGAGGTCTCCCCGGAGCCTTCTCTTCTCCAGGCTGAACATCCCCAGCTCTGTCAGCCTCTCTTCATAGGAGAGGGCTCCAGCCCTCTGATCATCCTGGTGGCCCTCCTCTGGATCCGCTCTAACAGGTCCACGTCTTTCTTGTGCTGGGGGCCCCAGACCTGGATGCAGCACTGCAAGCGGGGCCTCACGAGGGCAGAGCAGAGGGGGACAGTCGCCTCCCCTGCCCTGCTGGCCATGCCTCTGTTGATGCAGCCCAAAAGCCCTTGTCTTTGATGAATTTTGTTGCACACTTGAAGTTAGGCATGGATTTAGTATCATTAGAGAAATACGTTTTGATAAAATTGTGTGCATGAAGTGCATCCCTTTCCTTTTGGGGTTGTGTGTCTGAAGTGGGACATGACTGGAAATTCGATGGTACAGTGTGTTCTTTTGTTGATGACACACGTGTTATGTAATCAGGTCAACTCAGTTTGTGTACTCTCTGGACAAATTCATTCCTATCTTGAAATGACTTCTATTGAGAATAGCTCAGAGATATTTCAGCTATAGTTGTCAATTTAAATCAAGATGCTTTGGATTTCCGGAATGCTGTCCTCAGAATCTTTTGAGCTCTGGACTTCTTGGAAGACTTTTGCATGCTTTCTCACCGTGTGTTCTTTAGTCTTTTTTATCCTAGAAACCCTTTTAATGTATGGTTTGAAAGATTCATGTATAGTTATTTTTATTGTTTCATCCTCTGCATCTTTATAATTGAGTACCTGTCTTTTTTTTGCTTGTTTTTTCTCACATCTGCATTTCATCTAGGTAAAATCTGAGTTTTATTTTATGTTGCTCATAAGTGTAAATTTGTAGTTCTTTTGCCATGTTGATTAGAAATTGTCTTTAGAGGTGTAGAAGTCAGAGACACTACCTTTTTTTTTTACCCATGGTATTCAGTGGGGTAGCTTTAGATCTGGGTGGAGATTCCTGGACTTGAGTCTTTTGCCCTGTCAAGTTGATAAATGTGTCATTATTCTGGGGCTGAAGGGTTCTGGTTTATATGAAATAAGAGGGTACTGAGGACCAGAGAAGCATAATAGTCAACATTGACTTGTGGGTGTCAGGCATGGCTGCCCTGCCAGCCCCTCTACTCTTCTGGCTTTTTGCTAGTTTCTTTGCTGTTGTGTCAGTTTATTGCAGAGTATCACTCTCTGTGAGTACTTGTGGATATGGAATATCTGACTGACTGAGCTTTCCCTCAAGGCTGTGAGCAGGAATGGGAGAGTATTTGATCCCCACTGTTTTCACATGTCAAGGGAGTCAGTCTGGGTCTGGGGTATCTCTCCATTGTATTGAAGTATCCTTCAAGACATCTTCTCTCGGACACTGAATTCTGGCTCAGTTTCTGCTGTGCTAGTAGGGTAGATGGATACTTAACTCAAAACCTATCATATTTGCTAAGTTCCAATTAATTTACTTTTTTAATACAGAACAGGACTGTTCATCTTGCTCTTTTAATATGGTGCTTTAGTGAATAGCTACAGTAAAGGTTCTACTGCTAAATCATAGCACTGTTACGGTGTAGTAACTTCACTTGTTAATTTTCTCGGTAGGCATGAAAATGTTTTCAGAGTGGACATCTGCTTGGAAAAAAAGTGAATTTAGTTCTGTGTTCACCGGTGTGGCAACTGAAGTTGTGTTCGTTCCCAGAGCAGGTGCGCTATAGGTTGCCGTGATGTGTCGTTGCCAGTCTGTCCGTCCCACCAGTGCCGCTCGCTCCTGGTTCACTTCTCTGTAAAGCTGCAACCAGTTGAGATGGTAGCTCTTGTAACGTGGCAGCTGTGTGCAGACCACCAAACACGATCAGAACCAAAGTCAGCTTCGTTCTCAGCCAGCCTGAAGCTATTGCTGTATTCCAGCTTTTATTCTTGCATGACAGGCGCACATGGTGGGCAGTCCTTTGAATGTTGGCTGTACTGTGCTGTTTATTCTTCTGTTTAGGAAGCTGGGTGAGACCTTGATTCTGTGTGGGCATGCTTCTGTCTGCACTTCAGTACCTCTCTGTAGGGTGCCTTGTGATGCTAGCTTTGGTCTATTCACTGGAGATTCATTTCCAAAACGTGCATCTTGCTGGTGAGACACATCTACATTCCCTTTCTGGTGGCTGTAGGAAACTGTGCAATAGAAAAATATGGTTGATATGACTGTTTGCTCTTGGAATGCTTTTTGGCACATTTCTGAATATTGTTAACACTGTGTTAGTATCTTCCCCCTCGCCTAAAGTACACTGCTAGAATGGATTTGGGAAAGCTCTCCTTTTCCATTGGTGTGGTGTTTGGATCACAGCAAGACAAGTGGATGATATTAGTAGGCGGCAAGTCTTTGAAGTATGTTAGAGTCAACTTCAGAGAGAAAGAAAATCCCTTCCCTGAGCTACAGATAAACAATAATGCTTTCAAACCTTGAAGAGGATCAAGGTGAAACTCAGTGAACAGCAAATGCAGAGGAGATGCTGCTGCTTTGTGACAAGTGGCAAAAATACTGTCTTTCGTTTTTGTGCTCCCATAACAAAGCAAAATAACAAAGTATTCTGAGGTTGTTCTATGAAAGGAACATAGAAAGTTTTTTTTTGTTTTAAATATCCTCATCTTAATAGATGTGGGTAGAATATATTTTAAAAGAAGGATGGAAATGCCTTCTTGTAATTCCGAAATATCTTCAAAAGCACGTGAAAAGAACTGAATTCATCTGTTTGTATGGATGCATTTCACAGCATTTATTTGCCTGTTTAGACTTGTAGGAGACTGACATCTTCCAGCTGCTGTGTCACTCCCAGTTTAGTTGGCTTTGGCTGGGAGAGAGAGAATGGAACAGTCTCATTTCTCGTGTTAAATTACTGAGGAAAGAAGGAAACTAAGTCCCTGCACCTGAAGTACGTTTCAAAAGGTACATATGCCCCTCTCTGCCTCAGGTAAAGGAGCTCTCGGGAAGATGCATTGGAGAGCAATAGGAAATGGCCGCAGAAGTGAAGCAACTAGGATTGCTCCCTCAGAGGTTGCCGTTGGTTTATTTCCAAGATTCTGAGTCTTGAAAGACAAAGGAGAAAATTAAACATGTTTTCCCAGACGAGGAGAGTATTTTTCAAAAGCAAGAATGTATTCGCATAGCTTTGAAATGACTGATAGATAAAGGCTGAAGTTCAGTGGACAGGGGCATGTATTAACATGCCATATGGGTTGCATTGTCATGAATGGTAAAAAAAGACTTATGTAAGAACCTGAAAGCTGAATGTCCAAAACTGAAATAGGAACAATGAAGAAAAATTGATAGTTTTAAAAAAAATTATTATTTTTAACATGTTTGCTGACACATGGCAACTATTGGGAGAATTCAAAACAACTCTGCAGGTCACCTTTAACAAAAAGCTGAATGTATAGATAAGGCTGTAAAAAGGTTCCGCACAACAGTCTGTCCTAAAGTGAGAACCAACTATGAATTGAGAGGTGGTGGGTTTGGGTGGGGGAGGGAGATTTAAATGTGTCCTTCAGGAAAGAATCTGTGTAAAGAATTGAGAAAGAAATAAGATGGCAGTGGCAGCAGCCAGGATTTGCAGAGCTTTTCAGTCCTTTGTTTGGTTATCTTGCATAAGTGCTTTAGCCAGAGACTCTTTCAGTAGCTGCATGGGGCCGGCTTGGAACACAAACGTGCATGAATCCAAATGTAATTTCCCTGTTGTGCACATTCTGGCTGTGACAGCTCAAGTTATGAATGTAAAATAGCAGAAAAAAGTTCAGAAGATGGCCAGGCCTGCAATGTTAATAAGAACTGAATTACCCAGAGCTCCTGTGAGTTCAGTGAAGGTGCTGCCCGAATTTAAAGTCTAGCTGCTTCTGTGCTTAATTTTGGTGTGCCTTGGAAAAAAGAAATAGCCTGTGCATCTCTCTGTGCGTCTAGGTGATTCAGCGTAATAAAGTAATGTTCAAACATTTGCTTCACACGAGATGCAAAGCAGGCAAAAGGGGTGATGCTAATTCTCTGCTCCGGTTTGTGGCTGGTGCTGGCACACAAACTGAGTCAGCATCAGTGGTTTTGATCTCTAGAAATGAAGTACTGTCCAGGGAACAACAGTATCTTCCCTTTCAGGCGGTTCTGTTCACTGTGGGCCAATTATCCCTAATCTGCCGCTTTCCCTAATTCCCTGCGTTCAAGATGCATCTGTCTTTGTGCCGAAGAAGGGATTTCCTCCTCCACACCAGTACGCTGCTCACAGAAAGGGCACCTTGCCATGACTACGGGACAGCTTGTCTCGGGGGCTGTGCAAGCAAGGAAGGGGCTTTTCCCCCTTCTACATGCAACTTGCACAGCAAAGAGAAGTTGCAAAGTTTACAATTTTCCCTGCTTCTTCAGCATCAGCTTTTCCTGGGTCTGTCCTCTATTTCTCCCTCTCTCTTTCCAACCTCCTTCCATCTCGTGTTACCATGGAGAATGAAATGCCAGTTCCATTCAAGTTGTCGGCTGAATAGGTTTTGAGGTTGATGGATGGTGAGAATCTCTTATCCCTCCTTCTCCAAACACCGCCCCTGCCTGGTTCTTGACATTTCACTTGCCAGGGACTGGCAGTCGGAGAGAGGGAACTGAAAAGGAGGCTGGCAGTGTCCTGCTGAGATGCTCTTTCAGTTCCTTGGATGAAATCAGCAGCCGTGAGAAGGTCTTAAGGACTTTGGTGCAGAGCCTTGTCCTCAAGCTGGCTGAGGCATGAATGCTCACTTGAGTGCGTGCTCCCGCTTCCCCAGAGCACCCGGGAGAAGAAGATTCATACGCGGCTCTTGCTTCTGCTTATGGCTATGTTTTGAGGGGTGATGTAGCCTCTGCAACTTAAAGGGAAAGGTAAGGAATGAATGACTACAATGCACACTCTAGCATAACCTGTTTCTCTCATACATACTTCTTTTAGACTTCATTTTAGTACCACATCACATGAGAAGTGGAATTTCTTTGCTGCGGTCTGACTTGCCTGGTTTTGTGGCTGGGATGCTGAAGTTAGCGGGAGTCTGTGGTTAGTGTGATGTTAGGAATCCCCGTGTGCACTGGTTGCCTATTCACGGTGTTATTAGCACAGTATCAAAACAGCCTTCTGAATAAGGTACTTTTAATCCCAAATATGTGGAACTGTGGATCTTAACAGGCCCAGGGTTGAACTGGGGTGTTTGGGTTACTGCTGAAGTGCGTGAAATGGGGCTACAAAGCAGAAAAATCAGAATGATAGCACTGTAAAATTGCACAAAAAATATTTCTTTTGCTGTGATTTATTACTTTTCATGCAAGATGACTATGGCTTTACAAAGGATCAGGAGAATTTTCAGCTTATGGTGAAAGGCTTAAGCTTGTCCTTTTTACTGGAGGAGTTGTTTTGACTGATGACCACCTAATAGAGTTTGGGAGAAGCAACTACCTGGCATTGTTTGTCAGGTGTGTGGATTTCACTTCTGGAAGTAATGGTTGTTAGAATTTAAATTCGGACATTTTTTCCAACTATAAGCATTCCATGAACATACACTTGTTGGGAGAGGGAAAATATTTTTGTGACCTTTCAACTAAAACCTGATGTGTCAGGACTGTACCAGCACAGGAATTAATACTGGTGGTATATGTTAGCAGGTGGCATTCCAATTTAAGGTCATACGTGGAAATTTGTTCTGGGTGCTTTTGAAAAAGTTGTGCTGTGCCCAGTTAAGTGATTGTGAACTCTTGCTTTCAGTGCATCTCTTCAAAGCATTGCAGTGATAAATATTTCTGTACCAAAATATTAATAACCTTCTCTATGTTCCTACACTTGCTAAATAAATACATCTTTCCACAGTACCACCAACCGCTTTTGCATGTCTGAGCTTTGCAAGAGTTCACTTTCCGTTTGATGCTTTATGTCCTGTTTGTTGTTGGATTGTTGTCTCCCTGCTGGAGTTTTCCTACTGCGAGGTTGCTTTTCCTGTTGTGCTAGCCACTTCCAAAATGCTGATAGGTTTGCCGTTTGGCCACTGGTGTGTTAAAAGGGAATTTTGTAATTACTGCATCAGAAAGGCATGTGTGTATGTGAATATATATATAAAACAAAAATAAATAAAAAATGAACGTATATGAAATATATATGAATGTATCATCCCATTCTTTAGTTAATTTATTGTAAAGATCATAATATTATTCTTGTCTCAAAGCTCGTTAGTGATTCCCTAGATAGATGCATGCATAGTGGAGCTGTGATTTTTAGTCATATGAAATAATGAGCAGGACTTTGGTTTTCTAATTTGAAACCGGTTGTCTGGGGTACTGCAAAAACCTTAGATTTTCAGAAATATACTGCCAAAGCAGCTTCTTTTTACCATAAATATGTCATCCATGTCAGATGGAGTTGAGAGAAAGTGATACAGTGAGGAAAAAGGGGGGAAGTCCTCTGGGAGATGGAATGATACTGTGGTTTGGGATTAGCTTCCTATTAGGCACTCAGCTTCATGTTACCATTCATAAGGGATAGGCGAAAGGGTGAGCATCTGTTTTATTTAGCATGGTGATTTTGAGGGAGCTGAAACAGCATCAGCATTGAGGCTTGGGTTGTGTATTTCAATTTATTCTGTTAACCTGCTGGGTTTTTTGATTTACATGCTGCCTTCTCTGTGGAAAAAATATACTTCTACCTGTTTATGAGTTTGCATGAGATGAAATCCCTGATTTTTCTCTCCCACTCTGTTTGTGAGGATTGTTATGTTAATAATTTTAGGGATTGTCAAAAGTTTTTCTGGATATTTCTGACAGGTTTCAACTTCTGAAAAAAAAGTCTTCTGGTTTTCGAAGTAGATATATTTAGATTCAGTTTGCCCTCTGAAATGCCTCCTTCTTTTCCCCCCTACCAAGATTAACCTTTTCTGTTTTGTTTGCTTGTTTTTGTTTTCCCCAATGATAATTGCACTGACTTTACAACAACAAAAACAACAACAAGTTTTATTATTAGGATTCTTCTCGTAGCTTCCCTGCTTCATTCCATCTGGCCTGTGGTTAAATTATTCTTGGAAAAAAATGTTAATGTCCCACTCTTTTTAGATTGAGAGTTGCAAAATAGCAGTTTTGTAACTGTTCCTCTGTAAACCGTCACTCAGACGTTTTATGGGTTCCAAGATTTTCATGAATATGCTGTGGTTAGTACTCTTACCCACCAAAAGTGACTTTTTTATTATACCTGGAAATACCTCCTGACTTCAGAAATTGGTGCTTAGGTGGTGGCTGTTAGAATCCAGTGATCCTTCCTGGTACATACAGTTCTCTTACAGTGTTTTCTCTGCTATTCCAAAGGCTGATTCTTGCTGACATGGTTTATTAGTGTACCACTGTCTAGATTTTTCTAGAGATGCAAAATGCCATAAGGTCCCCAGCTGTGGAAATCCTGAAGATTTTACCCTTTGCCTTAAGTTTTGATTATGGAGCCTAGTTCTCATATTGGTTCTTTCTTTCTTGAGTTCACTCATTCTTAATTCTGCAATACCCTGAAACACCTGACATCTGTCCTTTGTGTTGTACAAAATATAAACACTAAAAGTAAAATACAAACACCCAAATACTATGTGATTTCATGTCAACTTCAAGTACTTTTTCAAATCCCTCTGTTGCAACAGAGCATCATGGATCCTGAGGAGTTTGTCACGTAGTACAGGAAACCTTGGATGTAGGCAGTACTTTGTGCCCGTATGCGTGGAATCCTTGACTCCAGGAATTAATGTTACACATAAATGATATTTTTGGATAAAAAAAATGGCAACATGAGGAACACCAGCAGATAGTATCCAGCAAGGAGAGAGGCTGAAGAACATCTTACTGATGTGCCTGCTGTGGCTTACAGGAGTGAAATAACTCCGTATTACTAATTAAGACCAAGAAACAGATTGCTAGCTAACTTCTTGTTTAATATGTTTAAATAACATCTCAATTAATACTACAGCTAGTTTGAACAGAAGTAAAATAAATTTGTCAAATGTATTATTCTAGCTTCCTTGTTATCTGTCATTATAATGGCTTTGACAAAGACTGCTTGATCACTTAGAGAACTTACTAATTCTGCAGAAAAATATTGACTGAACGAATTGTTTTACTAAGACTAGGAAAATTTGTTGGATAATTTAACTGTTCTTCAGTTTGTTATTATTTCTAATCCCTGTTTTCATCTTTTATTTGTGTTTCACTCCAGTTGTCCCTTAGTGGAAATTAGGGTATTTAATTTTTTTTCTGTGTTTTGCCAGCATTATCTGGGACTTCCATCTGTCTCCCCCTTTCCTCTTACTGCTTACCTCTTCCCTAAATGTGCTGTTTTTTCACTGCGGTCTTTCCATGCTGTACTTCCCCTGCCATCATCTTTCCCTCCTCCTTTCCCATCTAGACAGTAGCCAGAGCTTGTCAATCTCTTATCTCGCCCTAAAGCCTCCTGGCTGCTCTGTACATACAGGCAGCTGGAGGAACATCCAGCTCTAGACCTCCTCCTGTCTGCTACATGTTTTACTTCACCTTTTCCTCAGTGAATAGTGCCTGGGTTTCTGTTTCGAGCTTTCCCAGCCAGTGCAACATGGGACTGACCTCATTTGCTTCAGTTTCACTCCTGTCCGCTGCTGCTTAGTGCCGAGCCAGTGAGAAAGGATGCGGCTTTGTTCAGTGCAGCTGGGAAAAAGCCCTGAGCAGAGCAGGAGGCTGAAGCCGTCTGTCCACAGATTCAGGAAGACAGCTCTTCACTCATTTGTACTTTATAGCCTTAAAGTCTGGAAAATGAATTTGAGTTTAGCTTTTGCCAGAGCTTCCTACCTGCTCTGGTCAAGTGGATTTTTAAGCCCTGTATTATAGGCTGGTCTATATGCAAAGAATGAGCACTGTGCTCTCCAGTCACTCATTCTCTTATCTCAAGTGTCATTTACTGGAATCTCTCTACCTTTTGCCTCCTGTAAAATGTAAACTGAATTACAGGCGTATAATTAAATCAACATATTAAGTGTGTGAGGAATGAGAGGCAGTGGGGATTTCGATGGCCGTAACCATAGTTAGAATATTAAAATCTATGATACCAGGTATCTAAGCTATTTGCTAGTGTATTGAGAGCACTGGTTGTGTAAAAACGATTTCCAGCTGAGACAAAATGTGTTCCTGTACTAGGTCAGCACAACAGGAGATCGTTTCCCCTCACGTGGCAGAGCTGCTGCTCTACAAACCATGTGGCTGCTAGTTAAAAGACTCAGGTGTGCAGTGTTACTGCTCACCTGGGATGGGGAGATAGGAATAATTGGTAAACACTTGTGAGGGTTGACTGGAAAAACATGACAATTTCAGGTAGTCTGTGTTTGCTTTTGTGTGTCCTCCTTGTCCCAGTCACTCTTGCATACTTAAAATCACCTTGGTCAGTGTCTGAGACTGATTTTCTGCCTGATTTTTTATGCCTAAACCTCATGCACATAGCGCTGGTGTTTGCATTATCTATAGATGTAGAACACTGGATTCTCAGAGCTGAGAATTTTTATTTTGTATTGTTCTTTTTACATGATGCGCAGCAACTGAAGTTGCTGTTGTCTTGCTGTAACCCAAATTTGGAACACAAAATCAAAATGAAATCTGTAAAACAGAATATAGCATGGGAAGCATGACAAGAAGGGGAATTAATCTCTTTAACATAAATACCGTTCCCTCTAACTTTGGATTTCTGAATAGGTGTTTTGATGTCAGTTTACCATAAATACTAGGAACAGCAGGCTAGTGAGGGATAGAGTCAAATTTGGGTGCAGCATGAGGGATACCCCTTGTAATCAGATAGAGTTCTGTAGTGTATGTCTCTAGGCCAGCTGCTGGCTGTTTTGAATTTGTCACTGTGAAATCCTGTCCTTTAGTCTTGTTCCAAAGCTGTAGTACCCAATACCAATACATCCCTCCCTGCCCAGTCTGGTTATCGTTTGTTGGCTGGATATTGCTTTTCCCTAGCTGGGATACTGGATTTTTACTGTGACCGGATTTGTCAGTAAAGCAAAAGGATCAAAGTAGGGGAAGGGATAACTGAAAGTGGTATTTCCTTCGATTTTAAATAAAACGTAACATTTTTGCAGGACAGGAACATTGTAGAAGAAACAGGAGGGCGCAAGGTTGATAAAATGCATATTCAAGACCAGATTTTTCCCCAAAAAACAAGTAGCATGGGGAGCATATGGTCTAATGGTCTAGGACATTCTCTAGCCAGCCTCTATATCCCCTGCCTTCCCCTCTCGTTTGTACAATAAAGATGTTGTTTTGTGAAAGGTGATCTCAGACCCTGCTTCCCCTGGAAAGGTCAGTGTTGCTCTCATCTCCAACAGTTGTGGCATTTCTGTCTTGCTTCAGTTCCTGCAATCAGGCAGCTGTAGGGTGCATTCGATCGGCTCATAAATCTGACTGACTGATAATCATTTTTTGGTGGATTAGTTATTTGGATCAGTGTACTGTGAATAGCCAGGGATGTGAGTCGACCTTTTTTGCTAGTAGCTACTAACATTGGTTTATGCTCCTTGTGAAACTGTACCCTGAACCTATTTAACACACTTTTGGATACCTGACTGAGCACTGAGCAATAGCATCTTGCAGATATGTACAGGACAAGCTGCATTTTCTTCTCCTATAAGCAGTATCTCAGTGTAGCATAATACCTGTGTATATGTGAGTTGTGACATCCTCTTATGCTGGGGTTTTTAGACTCGGGCTGAGTATCACCTGCAGGAGTAACGTCAGCTCTGGGCCAAGCTAGCATGGGTGTAGGTGGAAGCACACTTCAGTTCTGTCCTCTCTCTTTTCTGCTCTCGTATTTGCTCTCTCTTGCCCCTAACACCACAGGACCAATTACCTGTTCCTTATTACTGCAGAGCTCCTTCCTAGGACCTTAAACTTGTGTTTCCATCTCTGCTTTACAGCCCCACAAATCTGGCATCGTGTGAGGTTAATTACAAACACTACAGCTGTGCTCCCATACGTCACCCTGCCATGCCTCTGCTCCTGGGCAGCAGAAGCTGCCTGTACACAGAACAAAAAGGCATTAACTGGTTCGTCAGAGGTGCTTGCCCTGGTGTTCAGATGAGAACCACGAAGATACTGTCAGGAGTTGCCATCATGTACTAACTTGGAAATTATTTTTGAGATTCTCTGCTTTGGTGGTTAATCTTCAGAGAGAGTATGGATCTTTTACTACCTTCACCAAGATGTGCTCTTTCTTGACTTACAGTGAAGAGATTTATCCAGTAAAGAAGGTGGCTTCTAGTCCCATCTTCCCATTTCCATGTTTTATCTAACAGTTATTCCAGTTGTTTAGAGTACATGGGTTTGTTACTCTGGATCATGGATATAAATAGATGCCGGTAGCAGGAGACCTTATCAGCTGTGAGCAGCTGTACTTGCCTTTTCATTTTCAATCTAGGCACCTAAAGTGCAGATGAACAACAAAACTTCATTTTCTGACAGGTGAAACTTTTAAATACTTTAGAATTTGTTGAAAGCTGTTGCTTCTGTGCTGCAAGTGATACAGCGCTGCCTTTTTGAGGAAGGCTATGACCTGTTTATTGGAGCTCAGAGTTACGGTTCATGGCAGTAAGTATTAAGGTCTATAAAGCTTTGGTTTTGAAATGCTGTATATATATGTGGGCAGTTATGCTTAACTAAGTATATTACTACTTGCATATGTTGGAGAGCCTAGAGAGTCAAGTCTGGTTTCCTTGAGACTCTCATCTGGATGCTCTTTGCAGAAGTGGCACTTGGGGAATGCCTGAGGATACTGGGAAGTGAAGAGGAATACACACAGGCAGAACTTCAGAGGAAGGGATTTCAAACAGTGCATGGGGGATGTTGCAGATTGCCTTTGTAAGCACGATAGGTTAATTTTTGACCTCCGAATTACTGTGTAGGCACTGAAATTGGCCTTTCTTCCATTTAATTTTTACAGCTAAGGCTTTATTTTCCCTGGGTAGGTCATTCAGGTTGCAGGTTATCCATACAGAAATCCAGGCTCGGACCTGGAAGTGGTGCATGCTTTCCTGCGTGGCTCAGACCCCAAGCCAGTTGAACCTTTGCCAGCTTTATTCAGAGCCACCGCTGTCTCTGCATTGTGCTCCCAGAACACGGGCCGCTGGGAAGTGGGGTTCGGAGGAGCTGGGCGTTCAGGAGCCAGCTGGGGTCCACAACTTGCAGCCTTGGGCTGAAGCTCAGGCTCTGCAAGACTTAGAGACGTGGAGCTGATGGTTGCAGCAGTTCCAGGAGGGGTAGCTGGTGAAAGAGTAACACGTTGCATGCACTGTGACCCTTTCTGCTTTGAGAAGTTTGTTAGCTGGGTTTTCTTGTGGGGCTGACCCTGTACCTCAGGTAAGAGACCTCCCAGAACCCGGAGCACTGCCAAGCACAGTGCGCAGATACTGGGCTGGCCCCGGGGTTGTAGCCTCTGTGCGGCTGGGTTTGTGTGGTCAGGGCTTTTTCATTATTTGGATATCTCTGTCCCTCATTATCCTGAGTAATAGAGAGCTGACTTTGTTAATACTTGGTTGAAATGGTTTCTGACCAAGCTAAGAATAAAGTGTTTAGTTGAGATGTTTTCCCAGCGGATGTTCAGTGTTCAGAACATTTATGGCAAAGACTGAGAGGGCAGATAATCCTGTATCTGGCTCAGCTGCAAAATTCATCTACTCTTGGATAATGCCTTTCTTCCTGAAAACAAACTTACTCAGTTTGATGTATGTTTCTCTTTGTAAAATCTATCTCTGTAGTATGAACAGCACGGGCACTTTTTTATTTTCTCTTTCCAAGAACATTTACAGGCCTGCGTGGTTTGCATGTGCTAGGAAGTTGGGTAACAGAGGTATTTTGTGAAAAATAAAGCATTTTTTTCTGGTAAAAAGTGTCAGGTTTTTCCACCTTACAGATTATTATAAGTTTTTGTTGTCAAATTGCGAAAAGATGTCCAAAAGGAGATGTGAGTGGAGAGAGTGCTTACTGTAATGTAACCTCCCAGAGGAAGCAATGCTAATATTTACTTGTGTTTGCTGCTCATGGGTAGAAAAATATTGTTCTGTCCTTGGGCTGTGGTAGTTGACAAAGAAGAAATGAACCCCATTTGATAGTTATAAAATCTGTTGCCCCCTTACACCAAAGTTTTTGTTTCCTGCACATGGTTTTGAAAAGTTTGTTATGCCAGGTCTTAAGAAGTAAAGTGGCACATTGGGCGAGACATCTTCTGAATGCCTTGGAGAGACCTCACTGCCCACTGATTTTCTCCTTTCAATTGGAAGTACATGGTCTTCTTAGTCCTCAGCATAGCCTTTCTGTTTAATAGTCACAGTGAGGTATACCGGGCTGAGCAGTGCACGTGGCTGATGCTCCTTTTTCCTTCAGGAGCTTGGGACCAGAGGCTAGTCACAGTAACGGTCAATACCTCTTATTAACCCAGAAAGAAGAAGGAAACCAAAAAAATCTGGCTGAAAAATAAATAGGCCAGCGTGCCTGATTTACAGTTCTTCTTTAATCTTTATGTTTGCAGCTTTGGGTAATTTCTGGTCAGTTCAGTTATTCCTATTCCTTTCTGGCCAAAAGAGTCACGAAGGGGCAGGTGCATGCTGCGGCGTTCTAGCAAGCATGCAAAAGTGGATTAAAGTCAAAGCACTAGAATCAGAACTACTCTATTGTAATTTCCTGATCTGGAAACTGCAGTAATTCAGATATCAAAGTGGATCAGACGCCCTGGCCAGAGAATGTTTCTAGTTCAGAAAATTTTGCTGTGCCTTACACCATCAGGTACACATATTTATCTCACATTTCTTCTCTCTCCCCAGGTTGATGGTGTTGTCACTCAGTCTGCATCTGGTATAGCACAGCTCTTTTTCAGACTGCACGCACACCTCTTGAGGTAAGGAGGAATTGATATAAAGGATAATTTTGGCCTGGGTAGCGTGGTAGACAGATAGTAGGACAGAATTCCTGCTATCCTACTATATTCCTATTCCCACTGTATCTTGTGGGTCTTCGGTTCAGTATGTTGATAAAAGGTGTAAGAATAATCTTCTGCGACTTAGGACATTAATCTATTTCTACGTTAATATAGTTTAATACTTTATGCTTTCTTGGTTGTTATTTATGAAATGCTACAAAGTACAAGTAATCAGCTGAAGCTGAGTAGTGACTCTTCTGGTTTTTAGGCCTGTATTACCCTTGAAGTGATTTTTTTTTTCTTTATAATGTCACTGTGCTATAAATCTTAGAATCTGTGCTAGGTATCTAGACTATAGTGCTGTATAATAGTACTATAGTGAAGTATATCAGCATTTACTTACATTTACAGATGGAAAGACTGATATGCAGAGAGAAAATTAAGAGTCATCTTGTTAAGCTCTTGGGCGAAGTTTCCTGGGTAGGAAAGGATGTAACAGCCTCATGTATGGTGTAGCTATTATTGTATTAGGTCTAAGGTTAGCCTTTTTAGCCTTGCTGTTTTGTCCAATATGCTCTTCAAAGATCAACTTTTTGTACCACAGTTATTCAAGGAGTAGGGATATGAAAATAAAGCAGTAAGCTTCTCTGGAGTGCACCAGTAATTATTTTTTGCAGTAGCTTGCTGTACTTTCAAAAAAAAAAAAAGAAAAAGTGTTCATTATGCTTCAAGTGACTTTACCCTCCAAAACTTGGTGGGATGATTGTGCACAAGATAAGGAGCTGTCACAAGTTCCTTCCTATTTGTTGCATTCATACTTGCGTTCTTCCCAAGCATAAGTGCATCATGTACCCAGGGCTTTCTTGAATTACAGAAGAGTAGATCTGTAATGCTGGGTAGGGTCCTGCTCTATTCAGGGCATGTGGGAATGATTCTGTGGCTGACGTGAAACAAAACACTAAGTCATGCACATTGAATGCACATCTCATGAAAGACTGAATAGAGAATTTTGGTATGAATGGTTTACAGCTTACTGCCAGAATAGAAAATTTTCTTGCATTTTTGTGTCCTTCATTCTCCAGATGTCTTAATTCCTTCCTCCTTAATCTGTTTTTTCTGTTCTTCTCTTTCCCCTCTGTAATTCAGATAGCTTGCAGGAGGTGAAGACACCTTGGCTAAACCAAAACAAAAAGTCTTAGCACAGGGTAAGAGTTAAAGCATTCTTCAAGGTTGCTGGAGCCAGCTCCTGGGGTGTGGTGTCAGAACAATAGATTTAATTTGTCATCATCTTCTGGGAACAGTAGTAATAAGAGATTATGACTTGTTATCTCCCAAGCATTCCCTCAGACATTCGTCCCTGCTAGCTTCTTATCAGCTTCTTTGCTGGACGGTGTCCGGTACTAGAAGGCATACATCTTGCAGGCCTTTGGGAAGTACCCGTTTCGTGTTTCTGCATGCCTTTCCAGTTAATAAAGTTGCTTTGAAAGGGGAAATTTAGAAATGAAGAGTGGTCACACTTCTGGGTTGGGTTTATGCGCAGCTTTTTGTGTTTAATGTGTCTGCCTGTTTCTGCGTTGGGTCTAGTCACCACTGAGCATGGTGTTGCATCACCTGGGACAGGTATTGCAGAGTTCACTGTGATTCAGCTAATAGGGTTTTAAGCTGGACAGGGTTATCTCCGTAACATTTCAAAGTTTTATGTTAAACCCAATGTCACTTGTCAGCAGGGATACGCTCTTTAGTCTTCTTGTTATAATGCTCTAGGAGAGTTACAGGGATAGTAACATCTGTGCTTGCTATATAAAGCTGGCTACTGTTCCAGGAACCAGTTCTGTGCCTTTATCCAATGTCTCTTAGTAGCACAGTGAGCAGCCCCAGCACCTTCCTGCAGGAGGCTTTTACAGGATGGCACTAACTACTGGCATTGCGACGTGTGAGCTTTGGTGCTCCATCACTTCCCCTTGATTTGTGAATACTTCTGAGCTGCAGAGTGCTCCAGAAAAGGCAGGAGGCATGTTGGTTGCAAGTGAGGGGAAGGCAGTGGTCAGCGAAACCCTTCTCTTGGCAGGTGGGCATGGATGGCTGAAGAGATTGAGTCGTGGCTTTAGTGAATGGACAAGGAATGGATATTCTGCTTCTGAGAGTATCTTGGAGATCTTCCAGCCTCAGCCTTCCCACAGAATTGCCATGTTGAGAGGAAGGGGGTATGATTTCCCTTTGCTGTCTCCCTCTTTGTTTCTGTACCCCTTCCTTTCTTTTTTTAATAATTTTTCTTTACAGAATTAACATAAAACCCCGTTCTAAATTTTCAAAATTTTAATAAAGCAAAAGGGAGGTGCATAGGAGCCTCATTCATCACCTTTTGTCACCAGACTTGATTTGACATCTGAGACTACAGAGAAACTTTGGCAAGTGCAATGATTTCCCGTGTGGGGGTAATAAGAGAGAAAAAAGCTGTCAGTTGAAAACAGCAGGAGCTGCATTAGCAAATATAAATTAAACAGATGGCTAAGATACTGCAGCTGTCGCATAGAAGCTCCAGGAAGATATTTAGCTTAGAGCTGCAGGAGGCTATTTTAAAAGGAAAGATGAAAACAACAACAAAGCAAACTTTAGCATGACGAAAGAGACAATAGAGGCATTCAGATGATTATAGGAAACTTAACTGGCACTGATTTTTTTCTTCAAATCTTAGGACTCTAAAATTAATTCAGGACCAGCTATTACAAGATCACATCACACATGTTCATACAGTGGGTTTGTTTACTGGTTTGGAGCTACCCTTCTGTACTTTTGCACAGGATTCTGGCTCTGACACATAGCCTGGAAAGACAGGAGAAATGTGGCTCGTATCATACAATTTTGGTCTTCAACTAGTTGTTTTACAGCTTTTTCAATGAAACCTTATGAAAGAATTGTTTCTGAATAAAATGATTGTGGAAATGCAGTGTTAGAAGTGCTAATATTTTGGTAAAAGAGGCACCTGCATTTAAAGTGTTTCACATGGTCAGTCGTAAGGTAATATTTTTTCTGACCACTTTTCTGCTGTGAAGTGACTGCTCTTTTTCTTTGTGAAAGAAGTTCTAAAACTGCCTGCAAGTATGCTGGTGTTTAACAGATGACAGCAATTTGGAATTTCAGTGCTGTTTTTTAGAGGCCAACAAGCAAGTAGTTTTCAAAATATTGTATGCATAATTTTCCTTAGTTAGGACTGATTTGTCTTAGATACCTTGTACATAAGCAGAGGCTGCTCTGGTGCCTTCATAGATACGTGAAGATGTGAATTTGCAAAATAGGTGCAGCTGCATTTGAAGCCTGTATTTTACATTCAAAGAAATAGTGCACACAAAAGAATTTCTAGACATGCTGATTGATTTCCCATTCAGAGTTCTGCTTTTTCTGTTTTTTTTTTTTCTGCAAAAAAATTTATGTATCTATGGTTGACTTTTAAAACACTACTTAATATGCAAGAAATTCTGGATTTTTGGTTGTCCCACAGCCCTCTGTGCAAAATTAGTATATCTTCAATTCTGTGCATTTTTTTTTTCCAAATTGTGTTGTTTCTTTACCATAAATATCCTTAGGTGCAGTTAGCTCTAGGTCTGTACTTTATCTATAGAGATGATTTGGGAGCTACAAAACTACATCTCTAACAACTAAATCTTTTGTTCCTCTGTATTTATCCTTCCTCCCATCATCCCCATAAAGCTTGAATATATAAGCCCTAGCAGGCTCTGAAAGTCAGTGAATCTCCATTCTGTTAGAACTAGGAGGTTCATTGTGTGAAGATGTAAGTGCTCTTCAGTAGCTAAATCTTTAACCTGTCCTAGACTCTTTCCTAATAGTAGTGGCTCAGGACATAAATCATGAAAGGCATCAAAGGTCAAAAGCAGCACCTTGAGCTTATTTGTGAGGTCTTGCAGCCTCGGTCTTCCCATGCCACTCAGGGCTGCACCAGCTGTCCCCGTGAGTGGAAGTGGGCTCCTCATCTTGTAACTGTGCATTTCTTTTATGGTTGCAGCTTTGTGCTTCAGTGTAGAACAGTACAGCTGTTAATGCCAAATAACTGTCATTTCTACCCTGGAAATTTCCTTTCTACCGCTACAGAAACTTTGGAGCAGTTATAAAACTTAAGAAAAATAAGAGAAAAAAAAAGAAAAAAGAAAAAAACTCAGCCTGTGAGTGTATGCCTTTTCTAACAAGCAAAAATGGAAGAAACAAAGTTGGCCTTGAAGTGTACTTGAACTTGAGAATGATAAATGTGGGATATCTTTGTCAGCGGTGGAGGGACGTTTCTGGGTAGGTGACCTTCCGCTGAGAAGCCTGGCCTCAGCCTCCACATATTTGCTTTTAGCCTTTTTCTCCAATGTTTTAGCTAAACTTTAGTGCCACGACATGCTAGCAAGGGAGCAGTTTTGTGTGGTCAGGACCCAGGGCATACAGAAACATACACTGAACCCTGCAAACTGCCTGTCAGCTCTGTTCTGGGAAGAAACCAAGGGATCAGCCAGTGTGATCAGAGGCCAAAGCGGGATGATAATGAAGCAGGGACAGGAAGGCAGGAGGAGAGGAAAGGAGCTAAAACAGAGAAGTGACTGGAATGGGAAGAAACAGGGAGGCAGGAAGGCCTTCCTTTTGAAGGTGGTTAGCCTTAAATTCTTCTGCTGAATATTCAAAGTCAAGAATGCAAAGTCAAGAATGAACTTTTCCAGCTGGAAGTGTAGTTACTGTCTAATACCTTATTCTGTCCTTGATCTTCATGTAAACCTTCTGAGGGTATCAGGGCAGTTTGCTATGGAGGATGGAGGGGTACATGGCTGCTATGCTGTAGGTAGAGCAATTGAGTGTGGTCTGGCCTACGGCATGGAGCTAGTGGGGACGTCTTCATAGTTATTGAAAGTGGATTGTGACATAAATTTTCATGTCATGTAAAGTGTTAATATCTAAGTCTCAATTGATTAGGAGCAGCTGCTTACATGCAAAATGTATGCTAGTGGGAAAAGGAAATACGATCCAGCTTTTTTTTATGCTCTCGTGACAAGAAAGGGCTTCTTTACTGAAAGCTGGAAAGCCCATCCTTTTAGTACTGCAGCATTGGTCTATAGCTTAGCTAATCTGCAAAACATTTCATGCGTTTTGGCTCTCATTTGAACCTTGTCAGTTCTGGCCTAGGCTTAAAAAGAACAAGTCTGGTTTTTAGGTCAGTGCTGCTCTGCATGCTGTATAGACGGGTACATCAGTGAATGAGTAAAGGTTGTGGATAATGTGTAACAGTTAGAAATTAGCATTTATTATTATGCTTATCATTTGAGAGGTCACATAATTCTTAGGTGTAACAAAACAACGCATTGAGTAGTTCTGGTATGCAGGCTGTGGATTCTGCAGTGCTATTTTGGTTTTACATTACTGATTAATTTACTGTAGCTAGTGTTTTTCTAATTTGTCTTAATAGCAGAGAAGATGGAGTTTCATGTTTAGTTTTGCTTTAAAGCAGATTTAGCTTTACTTTTCAGTGGAAAGCAACTGAACACACCTGCTTAAATTTTAGTAATGAAATCATCTTTCATATGGAAAACGAATTTTCCATATTGTTAAGTAACTTGCTTTTCTTACCTATGGCAATTTCTCTCTTTGAATTTTGAGATCCATTCCAGGTTCAAGCATGTCTGACCTGAATCAGTTTGTGGGAAAATATTTAGCTAATTTGTGACCCGCCACAGATTTGAAATATGGCTCTGCCATAGTGTTACACTGTGGTGCATGTAGGTGTTAGAAAACTCTGTTCTACTGCAGATGGATATGGAGAGACATCCTTCATAAATAAATACAGGTGTCTATGGGAGAAAAGCCTTCCAGAGATGTGAGACAGATGAGCTTCCTCTCACTGTGTAAGCATGCCCTTAGGTGATAAGAATTGCTACAGACTTCTAGCAAGATGTGAAAACACTGAAAGGTAAAATGTAAATGCACTACTGCTGGTAGCCACAGGCTACTGTAAGCAGCTCAGAATAAGACTAAACATGACTAGGAAGAAAATGGCAGCTAGTCATTTGGGAACCTGGCAAGATGGCAACTCTCCACCTTTGTTAGGAGACAAATAACAACTGGATATTTGATGTTGTTCTAAACTTGAGTGAGAAAGATGGAGTTTTGAGTAGAAAATAACAATAAGAATAGCACAGTTAAAAATGACTGTCACATGAGCTTGTTTCTTGTACCACAGTCCGCGTTCTTTGTGGCTGTAAAAGTCATTTCTAGGCATTCATTCTACTCTGTTAGTATTCTGTTCTTTTCTATTTGGCAGAATATATCTGACCAAGGCTTTATCTTAATGCATTTGCTGCTAAAGGGATCTCTTTACAGAGGGCTCTGTTGCTTCTGGCTAATTCACATGAATAGATAAATGCAGAGAATTTGTATTGTGAAAGTAGTAAATGCACATCCTTTATCTACAGTCTCCAAAATATGCTGGTCAGAGTTACTCTTCAAGGTGTTGCCAGCATAATTGTGTTTTGTTAAGATTCTGTGGAAATTACACTTTGTTGACATACAATATCCTATCCAGTTAGATACTACCAAAAATGTGCTACTGCCAGCGTAGCATGTGTTTTCAGGGAACTGGTATTAGCTGTTCTGGCAAAATAACCTTTTTGCCTGTGTAAACCACATCTCGACTAGGCAGATTTGCTAGTATAGCTATTTTAGCAAAGCCTTTCTACTGTAGAAAAGACCTTATTGATAATACTGTGAGGTTCCCACAGTAGATGAAAGGCACAATACAAAGGGCTTGACAAACATGAATTAAGCTTCACAACACCCTTCTAAAATAAATCATTCTTCTAGCTTGCCAATGTCTAGTTTCTTTTAATATGAGATGTTTTGTGGGGATAAGAAGGAAGGGTAGGAGATTCAGAGTTGGGGGAATTAATGTCTGGTAGCATTGTAGCATTGATAAGCTAAACAAATTTCTAACCTGTTGGAATCCCCTGCCATCTCGGTCTGACGTTTAAAATGTCTTAGCAAAATCAGTGTTTTAGAGCGTCAAATAGCTACTGGTTGTTGGTTTTACCTGATGTTTGGTAGTTTGAAGAGTTATAATGTTCACACATGGCAATTCCTTTTGTCCTGAAAACCTGGAGCTGGCTTTTTTGTACGTGATGTTCTCATTAAGACTGTTTAACTACAGTGTTCTGTCTGACTGATTTGTATTAAACTATATGAGACGGTAAGAGTCTATGTAGTTCTGGATGTGAACAGGTTATGTAGTTAAGGGATCTCAAAGGGAATGGAGAGAGGAACAAAACTAGATTTATGCTCAAGAATGGTTTTAAAGTCAAGTCATTCAAAAGTTAGAGTAGTCTGATGTTGAGGTTGTGTATGTGGTCTTGCTTCAGACATTTTTGTGTGTTAATTATCATGCAGTCTTTAATTACGTGATCACATTCTATTTATTCCCTTTCATATTTTAGAGAATACGGATCAGAAGAACTCTGCTAGGACATAGGCTAATTTTCTCTTTTACCATTCACCAGCATTGCTTCTGAATTCAGCCTGTAAACTCCTGGGGCAGGCCCATGCATTTCAGCAGCCCTCTGTTAAACACCGTGCCCTAGATTCTGTATTAATATGTCTATCAAGAATTTAAGCAAGCTGTGCAATCCTCTTCCCAGTTCAAGGCCTTCATGTGAAGTAAATGTTTTGATAAACAAGGTACCTTTCCTCACCAAGTGTAGTGAGGGACTCCCTTTTGAAAAGCTGGCGCAGATCCCCTAAAAGCTGGGAAATGGTGGAGACATCTGGGCTGACTGTTCCCTGTCCTAACCCTTCCTGCGTGCTAGAGGAAGTTCCAGTAACTGTTCGTCAGTGTGCTTGATCCTCTGAGAGCTGCTCGATCTATTAGTAGTATTTTCGTGCCTCGTTTCCACAGCAACAGCACACTTTCCTTTTTTTTTTTTCTCCCCTCTAAAGGTGGCTGTTGCTTTGAGAATTAGACCTGTGGAAAAGCTCGGCCTTCTTGTCCCTTATTGAGATTTCAGCTGGCACAGGTCAAGAGTGGGAGGAGTGTGATGGGGAGAGTGTGACCTTTGGTGGAGCTGGTGTGATTATGAAGCAACAGTGGAAGGAATGAGTCCTATTTAATTATGGGTTTCAGTCTTAATAAAATGATTGTGTTGAAAATGTTGGCTCTTTCTAAGCTCTGTGAATGAAAGGCCTGGTACTGTGACACTAGCAATGATCATTTTAGCCCTTTGCGCATGCTCTTGTAATCATGTAGGACCCCTGTCCAGTTCATGCATGTGTTCACGCACAGTACAAAACCAGATGTACATTTTTCTGTGCATCTGCTCGTAGACACTTTTTGTGTGCATGTCACATTAAGAAACCTCATCTTCTGTCGCAGTGTTCGTCCTAGCATTGTAGGGAAGGGAAATGTTGTGTTTAATTGCTCCACTGAAATAGGAAATAAATGTTATGCTACCTCCTTTCCTATGTTAAAGCATGGTACCTCCTGTGGGTAGCACGACACTTCCTTTCAAACTCCAGTACACATACCTGTCTCAATATTTTCTGCTGCCTGGAAGACTAACGAGCTTTCAGTTTATAAAATCTTTCCATAGATCAGTTAATTCCCCCTTCTTGTTATTGTTAAAAGGTGAATGAGAACAGGAGCAGCATATGGTTTGATACCGATATCTTGCTGGGGTTGGCTTTTTTCATCTGTAGTTAAGAAAGTAATTTCTTATATGGGTGCTTAATGGAAGCCTAAATATAATTGCTTTATTTTTTTCAACTGTTTTAGTTTGCCTCTTCCCTAGAATGCTGGTCCTTAGATCTGAACCGTCATCTTTTCCTGCAGAACATATAATTTGTGGTGCTGAGCTGCTGTTTGTGATGTTTTTTGTCTCCTTTATTTCTCTTCACTTTCTTAGGGATGTGCATGTTCTCCGGAGTGTTGCTATTCTGCTTTTAACAAACTCTCTATGTTGTGGAATAATTTAAAATTATGTTTCATTTAAAATTCAGACAAGTCAATGATAATTAATATTGGATTCTGGAATTTCCCTTCCTTTAAGAATGAATAACTAAATCAGTCTCTGTCATTGTCAGGCTTTACAGGAAAGGCCTCTGCTTGATGTCATAGAGTGGTGGCTCGCCACCATTGGTATTTTAGTTCCTAGTAGTTTTGAGTCAGGATGCCAGAAGTTTTATATTTCTCTCAGACAGAACTGTAAGTGGATGTGTTGATTAGCAAAATCCATGAGTAATGGATGAAACCACATAATCTGGGGTTGTCATGGAAAGGCACAATGTTTGTAGCCCTCTTTATGGGGCTAAGGCCAGAAATTCACCGATTCTTATCCATATAAAATGTAAAAAGCTCTTCAAGGTTAAGCATCCAAGTCAGAAATGTCACATATGTACAAAGGCAGTAATTAATTAAAATACTGTGTATTAATTTCTAGTTATAAACACATCTGGATGTAGTTTTCTTGTTAAAGATCTGGTATTTAGTTCAAAAATGAAGACCATTCCAGTACTGAACCTTTTGAAAATTGAAAATTAAGTTTGTGATTTCAAGTTCTGTGTTGCATGACTTCAAAACTCTTCTGATTGTATGTAGCTCTTTCTGACTGCACGTTGAAGAAACTGCACATTTTAGTTTACTTGAGAACTTGTTTATTAAAAGACCAGAGTGTAAAATTCCATGACTATTTAACATTCAGTAATTTACCATTAAGCTGCTTGACAGAAGTTAAAATTTATGTTAATACTGTCTTGATTAAACAGCACTCATTATCACTCACTGTGATTTGGCCAAATCAGTTTCCTAGCAGATGTCTCAATAAAGGAGCCGTCCTACTATAGCATGTCCAAATTAAGTTGTGTGTGTTGCATTAATGTTTTGCACTTACATAGCATCTTTCATTTCAAAGCACTTCGCACAATCATGTTCGATATTGGAAAAATGCATTAGGTAGTATTATGACTGGTGCAAATTTATACATTTAAAGAGCTACAGGACATTTTTATAACTTCAGCAGATGTCTTGTGTTACAATTTTTAATGTTTAATACAATATAGTCATCTAATGATTTGTTCCATGGAACTCAGTTTATGTAGCTTGCAGAAGAAGGTTTGAGTTAACCCTTTAAAGGATGGAACAGATGCCTCTGTAAACATTAAATATTTCAAACCTCAGCTTTGAGCTACTTTTAAGTAACCTTCCCAGCCAATCTTTGACTCCTTAGTGTTCCTCATGCCTTACCTCTTTCATTTTCTTTTAAAATTGATCAATGCAGAAAACAGTTGTGATTTCCCATCTTTTCCTTAAATTACTCTTTGGGCCTACTTGCCACATCACTTAAAACTTCTGTCATGTGGTCTTTGCCAAATGAACTGAAAATTCAAGTGCAGAGGATGACTTTTTCATATGCAGTGTTAGGATCATACCTATGGGTGAAGACATTCTTCCTTAAGTCCTCACCGTTTGCTTTTACTTATTTTATTACTTCAGTCTGCATACATGGGGAAAGGTGATACCAGTCATAATTGTACATATGCAACTCTAAGGATTTTGTATGTTCAATTTGTGTGCCTGTAATGTGTTTTTCCAGCTTCCATTTTCCAGCCTCTTCAGCATTTGAAAATTGCATTATAGTTGTAATGTAGCACAAAGCAGATATCTGACACATGACTCCAAACAAGTCACTGCCTAATTTTTTCTGTTTAAGAATTGGACTAATCACATTTTGCATTTACTTAATGGTTACGTTTATTGATTGTGTTTTACAGATAGCATAACTGAGAGCAGACACTGAAGGCAATTTGCCCAAGATCCTAGTATTTCCTGTAATTCTGGTTGTGTTTTCCTGATTTGATTTGGAATGATCCAATTAAGAACTATATGTAATTTCATAGATGTGTGATGTATCAAGTTTGTGGCTCATCCGATAACGTTCAGACACACCATTTCCCTCTGTTGCATGCACCTGGCTGGGTTTTCTTGTAACCACAACTCATTTTATTACCAATTTTTCCCAAATTTAATATGACGTGGGTCATGTAGTAAGGTCGATGTCCATGTTATATTACGAGACGAATAGTTCAGTTGAATTTCAGCCATCCTTGAAAGAGAAGAGTACTTTTTCAAAGTATTAAAACTATTTCTTGCACTTTTTTAAGTCTTTATATAATGCAAAGACAGATGAGAGGAATTTGCTTAAACAAAGGATGTAGTATTTCATTGCTGAAGGCAAAAGTTAAAGAAGCTGAGGAGCAATGAGAGCAGGCAGTGTGGAGGGTATGGTTTTGTAATTATGTCAGTCACTGCGCAAATAGCATGTAGTGCAGGAAAGGCTGCTTTTGTCAGAGAACTGCTAGTCCTAGGCCTAACTGGACGTCTGTTCCAAATGCAAGCCGAGGATCTGCTGTGAGTGACCATAATGTAACCAGCTGCAAACTGCGTACGTGAATTTGCTTTGCAGTGCTTCACAGCCAAGGGAGAGAGCTTGCTTCTTTCCCAAAGTCTGCACGCTGCGTTTTGGGTTGTGAGGAGAGGGGAGGACTGGGGCCAGGGCTGCCAGCCCCTGCCTACGTGGGCAGTGCCTGGCTGAGGAGGTGGAGGAGCTGGTGGGCACAGCCGGGGGCCTGCGGGGGCCGCTCCCCTCCCGGCCCCCCTTTGACTCCTGAGTCCCTGTGCTCTGTCGGCTGCACTGCCGGTGGGGAGGTGCTGGATGTGAGAGAGCTTTGAGTTTGATTTAGCGCTGGTACTGTAACATTTAAAGGAAATGAAAGATACGGCAAGTGAGAACTGGTGAGAGAATCACAGAAGCCTTTCTGAGGCATTAATGGTCCTCATAGTGGAGTCCTCTTACATTATTCATGCCCTTTGAGCCAAGCTGAGCACTCTGCACTCAAAGTGTGATAGTAGAAGGTAAAAGGAAATTAACCCTGTAGTGATATATTGAAAGTTTCATGACAAAGTAATAATTTTGACAGTGTGTTGAGGGGATGGAAGTGTCTGAAAGAGGGAAAAACAGATTTCAACTCTGAACTGATACAAGAATGCTCAAGAGTACTCTGCAGTGAAGCAACAGAAAGAGCACTTGAACCTATGTACAAGGTCCTGGGGTCCCTCCATACCTTACCCTTCCTCATCAAAGCATGTCTTCCAAGCTCTAAAAGATACATCTTGTAGCTGCAACATGAGCTAGTGCTCTAAGCTTTCCAACTGACGCTACGGAAAGTTTGCTGTAGAAGGCTTTGGCATGTTAAGATTGACTGTAGTAGCCAACACTTCTCAGTAATTTATAGATCAAGTGCCAGAAATCCGTCATTCCAGCCTGGTCATAGTAGATGTTACTATGCTTGTGATTGTTTCTTTGAATGTGTGTACCTTTTCTTAGGTAAACTCCTCTTGTTTAGGATTCTTTTTTTCTTTTCCCATCCCTTCTTCATCCTTCTCCTCCCATTTTTAACTTATCTCATTGTTACATACACTAGGAGTGTGTACTCAAGGGGGCTTTTAGGAAGGGTTCAGAAACAGGAGGCTTTTAATGCAATGGATCTATATAGGTAATTGATCTGGGTTATTTGTGCTGGAGTGGTCTCTTATCCAGCTTTTACTCCCTGTCCATCCCCCAGCTCCTCTGAGGTTTCACAGCAAGTATCCAGAATGGTTATTGCAAACTGGTGGAGAATGACCTCACTCAGCAGCTGAGTAACTTTGGGAAGGGATTACAGAAAGCGACTGTAAATAGATGTTCTTTGCTGGTGCATAAACTTTGATTTACTGTAGGTACCTTTTGTAGGTAGGACTGAAATATATTACTTTGGAGGTAGAAAAAGAGAACTCATGGTGGAAAAATCAGTGTCTGTGCCAAGTACTGGTTGACTTCTGAGCACAGAACACAGATTACCCCATGTGGTCACAGACTCTTTATATCCAAATTCCTCCTTTTTCTTTTCCACTTGCAGAAAGTCATGTCTAAGGATAATATGTTTAAAAGCAATTTATTGCTTAGATGGCTAAGCTCTGTGACTTTTAGGTAAAAGACTGAAAAAAATCTGAAAATTTTACCCTGGAAAGTATGTGTCTTCTGGGTTAGGGGGAGTTGCTTTGTTATTATCAGAGCAAAGAATTTGATGCATTTGCCACCTGATGTAAATCTTAAGAATAATTTGGTTAAAAGACTGTGCCTTGGAGTCCAGTAGTCTGGAATAAAGGGTCTCAGGGAACAGTGTATCTCTCCAGGCTCTGGTTTTCAGGAGAAGCTAAAGGTGTTTGGGCCACCGCAATAAGGACCAGGAGGAAAATGATACATGAAACACAGTGATTAGTACTAGCCTGGGTATCATAACTGCTTCCAGGGCTCTTGAAGATACAGAAAGAAGAAGAGTAGAAAAAATAAATAAATCATTCCTGTGGAGACATGTGAAGGCTGTACCTCTAGGACTGCACTCATGGTTTTGCAACCTCATAGCTGCATGTAAATGAGCTATTGCAGTCTTACCCCTTTAAGGCTGCTGAACATTTCTTTTGCTGGCAGATATCAGCAATACGTACTACTGAATATTGTTGAAATCCAAATGTTACTAGTGGAGGCCTTTGGGTGATGGTTGAGAAACTGTGTTGAAAGTTTTGTTTTTAAAGTATGCTAAGCATTTAATAGTTAAGCAGTTAAATGTTTTGCTGTTGGTTCAAGTACGGTATTTCCCTGTAACCACTGCTGACGGCAGATAATTTTCTTAAGATGATGTTTTTGCTGCAGCGTCAATCAGTATGTATGATCAGTAACAAACTGCGGTGAAAAAGATGCCAGAAGTTCCAGAAAGTTGAAGGGCTTTAGCAGTCCAGGCTTTTCCACCACTTGCCTGTAATCTTATGAGATGGAGCCTCTCAGAGTATATCTGCTCTTTGTTAACTTTGTGAATGATTGCAAAAATCTCCATATTAATTTCCAGGGAAGTTTTGTCCTTCTGTAGGTAATACTTGCAGACTCCCTATATGCTGTCTGTATGCAAGAAATCTTTGTTACAGTCTCTTTAAAATGGCATAAGCAGGTGCAGTGAGGCATGAGCCCCCGTGCCCGCCCCCAGCACAGTCAGTGGTCGCGGGGTCTCTGTTCACCTCCAGTGGGAGAGCCGTGCTGGGATTTCAGTCCAGCCTCCAGTTTCTCCCATCGGCAATGGGGAAGGTGCCCGCAGAGCTGCAAGGGGTGAGGTGCAAGCCGGTGACTTGAAACAAAGAAGCTACGTGCCTAGGTCTCCATTGCAGTCAGTAGAAAGGGGAAGAGATTGGGAAATAGAAAGCAGTAGTCCAAGGAGGAGAGAGCCAGGAAGCACCACTCCTGTCTGTCAGAAGAAGTGTGACAGGAAAGTCCTGCTCTGGAGAACAGGTAAGCTTAGCCTGGGAAATAGGGGGGAGGAACTGCAGAGCCTGGGTTTCACATAAAGCATGCTGGCTCCATTTGAGCATTCAGCGTGCCTGCCATGCTTAATAACGTCGGTATTTAAATAGTTTTAAGCAGGCTTTGAAGTTAGAGCTATGTTGAGTTAAGGTAGAGGTCAGTGTGTTGTAACTGTTGGCTGAACGTTGATAACAACTTTGTGTACTTTTACATTTTTAAGCTATTTGACCAAAAAGAAATTTTAGGAGTATGATTTTTAATTGAAAATTCAATAATTATGGCAGTTTTATGTAGTAAAAATCAGTAAATTGCAGAAGGCTGTTGTTTTTCTGCATCCGTAACAGTTTTCTTCATGGCCTAATTAAATGTATGAAATGAAACTCTTGTGCCTGGATTTTTCCTCGAACATGCAGAGAAGTGTGTATTTATGTTTTCAGACTTTGAACCATACTTGTCAATTGTTAAAAAGCAAGGAAATCCCAGGCAAGAGGGAAATGAGTATCTCCCATTTAAACTGTTGTACAGACATAATGGCTGTGCCTGGGAAACTGGTATGGAGCAGCACTTTACACTGCAACCCCTGCAGGCACTGGCAGCAGTGAAACAGAGGAAATTTTTAAGAGGAGTATCAGTATAGACAAGCCCAGCGCTGCTTATATGGAAGGAATTGGTCCAGAAGATTTTATCTTCTGTTTAGGGTTGCTGTTCCCTGCTCAAGTCACACCTCCTCACTGTTCCCCTACCTTCTAACTTCCAGGACTGCCTTCTCTTGCAGGTGAGGCTCCCTTCCCTTGTCTTTGTTTTAAGAGGCTGTGTGAGAGACAGGAGCAAAGCATCTAAGAAGCACATGCAAGTGTATTGCCTGTACTGTCAAGAGAGCTTTATAACACTTGGGATGGTGATTGCTCGAGGCGCAGCACTGATTCCCACCTTTTAAGATACAGTTGAGTGGAGGTTGCGCTGGTATGGAGAGGCCAGTATGGGTTGAAAGAGCAAATACAGGAGAGCACTGCAGTGCGGTTAAAGTGGGAAAAAAAATTCCCCACTGTTTGACAGGAATATGTTTACATAATTAGCAGGGAAAACTGCTCTCATATCTGTATTTTTGTCTATATTCTTATGGGGAAAACCGCTTTCAGATATCTGTAATTTTGTGTATATTCGTATTGAGACAGTAGAATGTGAGAATATAAACCACCCTTGATACTGCGTGTTTGGCACGTCATCTGTCTGTTCCTTCAGATGTACACAGTCCTTCCTTTCACGCACAGGTTGCAGAAACCACCTAAGTGTTAGTCCTGAGGGCACCAGTGCCCTGAGCAGCCTCATCCAGGACCCCCATCCGCACACTGCCCATGGCCCTGGGGACAGCCCTCAAGCTTGGGCTTGGGCCTTCAGTCCTGGCTTCAGTGGCGTGGTAGGTGTGTGCCCGTCTCCTCTTTTGTTTCCAGCCTTGTTTTCTGGATGCACCTTGAAACTATACGGTAGGTTGTGTGTCTCCTGTCCTTTCCTGGCCCTGGCCTGGTCTCCTTTTGCTCCTGAGTGGACTCCCGGATGGCCCATGGACCTGGTTCATGCCTTGCATGTGCTTGTCAATGTACCTTGTCACCAGCACGTGGCTCTGCCCACCGTGTTCAGACATGGTAGGACTACACCCCATGAGTGAGGGCACTGCCTGCACTGGGGTTCCCTTCAGCTTCCTGCTTATCATCCCTTGGAGGAGACAGACCTTGAAGTGCTGTGAGACCATGAGGCTTTGTGCCAACTGAGTCATTTCTGGTGAGAAGTGGCCAGAAGAGGTGGAACAGCTACTGGCAAGATCCCTGTCTCCTTTTAAAGCTGAAACAGTTGTAAAGGAGAAGACATGAGAGCACAGGGTTAGAGTACTTCTTTCATTGATGGTGGTATTTTAGTTTTTTGTTTTTTAAAGGTGTCCCTGTCTGACACCAACCACTCACAGTACTGGTAAACAGCACATGGCAAACAGCAAAAGTCCCGTTCTCTATCTCTCCATACTTGCTGCAGGACCAGCAATGGGAGCTAGTGGTGATGATGGTGGTTGTGGTCACTATCTCTTGTTTCTGATACGGGTTCATGAGATGAAAAGGATCCAAAGTGAGGGGAAGTGCTTATACAGCAGCAAGCATAAGATCATCAGGGAGAATTTGCAAGAATTGTTTCTTGCCTTTTTTTTTTTTCTTCTGCTGATGAGCTCCTTGCATTCAAATTTCACTCACTTCAAACCTTTCTCAGGTGTCAGAGAAAAGCCTGTAAAAACAAAAATCTACAGTCTATGTACAGTTCTTTTGTTTAGAAGTTGAGGGTTTCACAATCTACTATTAAGATCTGCTAAGTCTAGTTCCTGGGGAGCACAGTGGTCATATAGATGGCAGCAGAAACCTTTCTGTCAGAAACTTTGATTCTGAGGGAGAAGGTTGGTGAGGTACCTTTCCACCACCTTCAGTGGCTTCTGTTTTGGGTCTTACTGTGACAGGATGGCTTCTACATGTCTGTTTTTGAACATACTAAGTATGTCTGTGTAAGCGTATGTGCCCTTTCAGCTTCTCAAGCAGCTGTTGCTGAATGAAGAGGCTGGACCTATTCTACTATTAGTATCCAAAGTGGCAATTTTAAAAGTGTCTCAGGTATGTTTGTCTTTACCCTTCAGTTACAGCAGAAATTTTAAGGTATATGAATGAAGGACTGGAGCAGTTAGGAAAAGAATATGGCTTCTAGATTAATGCTGCTTTTCCTAGGTGAGAATTTCAAGGAAAACCATAAAGGATTTATATTGGTAGAGCTGTCTGAAATATCTTTCATACTCTATCATTTTATACTCTCTAGAAGATTCGGGGGACTATCCAGAAAGTGATTGCTTCTGAGGTTTTGCTGATTGATTTCCAGCTTTATTTAAATATTTAATATATTAATAGGGGTAATGGAGAGATCCCAGAATGTGTATCTGAAACAAGTATCTTACTCTAACCCTCTTTACTACTCAAGTATATTTTGTATTCAAAGGTCATTTCTTTCCAGCAGAGTGGGATGAATATAACATACTGCTCGTGCTTCTACACATCACTCCTTCACCTTGTCAGAGACGTGCTTAACATGATTTAGGCAGTAATTCTGTTGCTAACTCTCTTGGGTGTTTCTAGTTCCCAGTTGCTGTCCAGCATCTTACATACTAAATTCAAAATCACATTTGTGTATTTGTATCCTGATACTGGTTTCAGTTCTGCAGTCTAGCTTCTCCCCCCNTTTTGGCATTTTTTCACTGTGATCTTGCTGAATACCTACATCCACTGTTGCAGAGAATGCTTGCCCCCAAATGGAGGACTCCCGCTTTCTCTGAATGTAGCAAGGCTCAATGAAGATATTCTCTATTGACGGACCATTTAGTCTTTATAGCTCATGCTTTTCATTAGAGACCCCAGCCACTTTGTTTTCATCCAATGATTAACAGATTTTGCTGTTCTGTTAGGAGCATTTTGGAGTTGTGAAACTCAAACTGTGTGTTTTCCCATGTTTATATAGTCTTTCTTCTGTAGAGCTTAAGAGAAAAAAAACCTTCCTTTTTGATCACTGCCTGTCACTCAAGCCCATAACCTGAATCAGTGTGGAACTTTACAGGTAGGGCCATATGTCTGGACTGTAACTATTTTTTCTTTATATTGTGTTTCTAAGAGAAAAAATCATATCTAGGTCCTCACTCTCTTGTCTCAGAAAATGCTGCATTTCTGCTGTCGTTGCCATTCAGAAAGCTGGTGCCAAGATCACTTTTCTGACCCATTGTTTTGTTCGTATTGCCCCTTTCTTTATACCCTACTACTATTCCTCGTCAAAAAATAAGTAATAATTCTTCCTTTTCGTGGCACTAGATAGCTTATTTTGTCTGAGATCAGTGATAACAGCCTCCACCCCTAACTTCCTAAACTGTCAAAGTATTATCCTCCCATGCTCCTACTTATGCTTAGGAAGGTCTCTCTAGAAATGTTCAAAATACCTACAGAAAACTTTGATTTAAAAAAATCAGGCCACTGTTCCTGACTACTGTTGTCTCACCCTCTGTTGCAGCTTTACCTGTATATCCTTCTGTTTTCTCCCTTCTTATCCTTAAACTACATGCTCTTTTTTTGTTCTGCATTTGTATGGCACACTTCATAAGGCTTTACATCACTGTGGCTACAGTGATATAATTTACAAACGTGTTTTTCCTGCAAAAAAAACTGCTACTGTTATGTCTCCTCCACTGCTTGTAGTGGATCAGAGCATCTGTCCATCAAGATTCAAAGTCCTTCTGTTACTGACAGTAGCTCTTACTGTTTAAGAAAAAAATTCTGTTGAAGGTGATTAAATTACACTTTTCCTAGATGTTGATTGTGAATCTTTAGGAGCAGAAAAAATGTTGTGCCTTGAAACAGGAGAGTTTCTGTGCTTCAAAGTGCTATTAATTCAAATATGCTTATTATATTTATATGTTTCATACTTCTCTCAACATCAGTGTTAATGTCATGGTGAGCACTACTGGCTAATTGTGTATGATGTGAAACTATATAATCTCAAATCAGCCAAATTTTTGCCTCTTGAGTTTCATTGTGTATTCCCTTGTTCTTTTATTAGGAAAACTAATTAATAATTCTTAATCTGTCTAGTTTCTTCTCTTGACTGTTTAGGACTTTTTTGTGTGCCTCTTGAGCCTACCCCCTTTCTGATTTTGAGAGAGAGAGCGCACAAGCACACATTAGGTTGGTTTCTTTATGTTATTTTTTTCCATAACAATTTCAATCCCCGACTTCAATGTTGTTCAGTTATTTTAGAATGAAGAGGTAAGAACTGACCAGCATTTCACAGGGGAGAGAACGTGTTATTTTTTTCTTGTACTACTCACCTTTTAATTCCTTATATGTGTATATATAACATAATTTGCATTTTTTACTGCATTTTTACTGTTACTGCTTACTGAGCACACAGCTTACCTTCACAAAGGTGTCTATTTTTTTCCCTTTTTTGAGTTAGTAATTCACTTATGACCCTTTAAAAAAAAAAGTATGAGTGGCTATAGTTTCCACAGTTTAGTACTTTGCTTTTATTAACCTTAAATATAATGTGCCATTGTGTTTCTTCTTCTTAGTTTGATTCTTCTGAAGGGAATACATATGTAAATTATTGTTTGGATTACAATTGGCTTGTATTGCCAGAGTACGTAGAGTCCTCATCACAGGTCAGGTGCAAGCTGTGTTGGGTGCTCTGTGAATGCAACACACAAAAAAATCCTTCATTTCAACTCATTTTCTAGCTAAAGAAGCCAGGTTTATTAATCTAAAACTCACTGTGCCATCATTTATGTTGCTTTGGAGTACAGTGTTTGCTACTTCAAGTCTTTAAGATCTTTTTCTACTGTTTGGTTAGCTCAAATAGATACATTTGCCATTCACCAGTGCTACTATTTTATCAATTTTTATTGGTAACTTGCTTGGCATTAGTGTTGCGCACCATTTTTCATGAATTTTTGTATTCTGCACTTTTGTACCATGATTTGTATAATTTGGAAGTTGTTTCCATATGGATTGGATTATGTTTTTCTCTTAATAGAGAATGTTTTTATTGGACTCTTAGTAATCCTCTGCATATAACAAGCTTTTCCTACCTCATTAATGTGATGTATTCTGGTTTATAACCCACTGTGATTGCAGTCTAGTGACTTCTGTCATTCTACTGTGCTTCACTTTTGCTTGTTATATTATTATCTTCTTGCATGGCAGAGTAATTTTCTGGCTTTTGTGCCCAGATGTTGCTGGTCTAAAAATGGGACAGAAATTAACCCTCAACTCGGAAGACCCCAAACACTATCTTTTACCATTTCTATAGGCTCCAGGGTATGAAGGCATTCTTGATGTCTGTCACAGGGAGAAGTTTTGAAAGGGGCCTGAGCTAAATCACAGCTCTGTCGTTTCCACATCCCTCTGCTGTGAGGGATACCTGGAGTAACAACGGGCTGCTCAGGTAAACCAGTTATCCACATTCTCCAGCTGTGTTCCCCCCACCTTTTCCTTTACCACTTACCTTGTAGGCATTATTCAGTGCTGCTCCACCATATCCAGCCTACAACAATAGCTATCTGTTATGTGCTCAGGGCTTATCATCCACTTGTCAGCAATTGTGCATTATTTCCATACCAAAGCTTCAAAATCTGTCCCTGCCTTCAGAGCTGCAGGGAGGCCTTGCTTTCCCATGTCGCCTTGGCAATAGAGCTGCCCGGTGTTACAAAGGGTCCGGATGAATGATAGAAAAGAGTATCTGCTGGCAGGAGATTGCTGAGAGAAAATCTAAGGGCAGGGTCCTTTCCCAGTAAACAGGAGGTCTGCGTTTCCACTTTTACCAGTACCTTCAGCTGTCAACAACAACATGCTGTCTGATGGGGAATTCCCTGATGCTCGCTGGAGCAAGGAGATGGTGGGATGGTTCCTCCGTCTATAACAGCTGGTTGTATGATGCAACATGGGAATGCTTTATTTCTCCAGTGTTGGATGCCCGTAGGCAGTGTTTGTCAGTACGGCTGTGAACGTGGGTTCTTTGCTGTCCTTTTTGGTTCATCTGTCCTGAGGAGCTGCTGCCTGCGTCTCTGAACTCCTGTGGGGTCAGTGAGAGTCCAGGCAATCAAGGTGATACAACTTTTATTTTTATGTATGCAGGGGCTGGGGAAAGGGCTGGCTGTTTTGTAAGAACTTCATTGTGACGGATTAACTTTCCTCTTGAATGGTTGCATAGGGTACATCCAAACGAAGGGCTGTAAAGCGGCCCGACACCATGACCATTAGAAGCCGCTGTGTGGGCAGCAGTTGGCGGCCTGGGCCGGCCACCACCTCGGGCTGTGCTCAGCGAGAGGTCCCAGCTCCCCTGGCGTGGCCTCCTCGGGCGCCTTTGGCCTCGGAGGCTCCTTGTGCCTGCGTTTCCTGACAGCACAAGCTCTCGCTCCTCCCAAGTGCTCCAGTAGGTCACTAATGAACCTCAGCAGGAAAAGACAAAACGAAGTTCATGAATAGCAGTACAGTCCCCTTCTCCTGCCCACCCCCACTCTGTCCTGGGAATGTGCTGCCCACACAGTGACCAGAGAGGAATCTGGAGGCATTTGCAAGATAATGCCATATCAAATGTTCTGTTCGCACACTTTCTGCCTGTATTTTCAAAACTGTTTACATATTTCCTTTCAGTATGCATGAATAAGCACATCACTCTGAGACTAAAAAGCATTTGCAAATGCGTGAAGCCACATAGCTGTAATAAATTGCTTTAATTACATATGGTGTGTTTAGGTTCTGGAAGCCTATTGTGCATTTCTGCCTCCAACAAGTAGCCTTTCCTGTTTGCTTGCTGCTGTTTACCAGGCTGGCCATCCTCCCAAAATAATCCTTATCCAAATTCCGTGTTCTTTGCTAGACAGACGCTCACTGTGATCCTTTTTGATCCTCCGATGCTCAGTGTCATCTTGGGTGTTGCTCTGGCAGACAGCAGAAGGTAGAGACTAGGTTTTCTTGCTAGGAATTTGGTGTCTTACGATATTTTTAACTAATACCTTTTTAATCTGATTTATGATGTTTTTAGAAAGATACAAAGTTACAGCTCAAGACAAAGCTATCTCACTGTGAATACAGTTTTCTTTAACTAGTGAGTTCAGGTAGATGTCATTTATGTCACCCTCCTCAGGCAGTCACAACTTCTGGGTATTTGAATAGTGTTGTTGCATGCTTTTCTGTTGTCACTGTTTTTCACGGTAAGTGCCATGCTCCTTCAATTTTCCTTTTATTTACTATTTGAGAGGATTGGGAAAGTGTGCTTTCAAAGTGTTTTGGCTTCTTTATTTTTGGTTGACAAAAGCTACAGAGTATAATTATGCTGCTTTTAGCACTGGCTAAATAGTATTTCTCTTTTTTCTTGTCCACTGTTATTTGTATTTGACCTATTGTTTTTTGTTTCAGTCTAGAATATGAGCATGCTTTGGAACTCTTTTACCTTTTGCAAAGTAGATAGTTTTGGACTTGCCAGGCTTAAGTTATTCCATACAGCAATCAGGAGTGACTTGAGGTGTTGTTCGGTGAGGAAGGGTCTTACTTTGAAGACTTCCAACTTGAAGTTGAAAAGGAAGGTGCAAAGATTAAAGGCAAGCTTTTTTGCTTTATATTGATACCTTCCCTTATCTGCAGTGGAGGAAAACCGTTCAGTACTGTTGGGATTAAATGCAGAAGAGAACTGTCAATCAGATTTTCTCTTCCTCTGGCAAAAATGATTTTTCAGAAGGCTCAGAATCAATTTGGAGAGCTAAAATAACCGTTCACATTATGGTGTCCTGTCAGCACCCATCGTGCCCCCAGCCTTCTCTGAGGAGCTCCAGCCAGATTGATCCCAAATGTCGAGAAATAACCTTTGTGCAGTCCTTCCCACAACTGGGAAACTGACAGTGTTCATTTACTCCTCTGCTCATAACGCTGTGTGTGTGCAAAAGGGAGATAGTTGCTCTTCCTTCCTGAACCTCTCTCTCTAGAAGTTGCTGTGCTCACAGGATTTGATGACCATATTAATGAATTCATCAATCACAATAATCTGATTAAATTGGTGGGGGAGAGGGAGCCAACAGATGATACAAATGGATTATTTTAAGATCTGTGAGGTACACAATTAGTGACTGACTCACTTGGCATTAGAATGGAAGTGGCGCACAAGAGATTTACGGGTAACCAACATAATAAATTACAGTATATACTTTTTCTAAGAGGAACTGTTACAGGGACCTGTATATAAAACAGTAGCAAAGCATTGCATGTAAGAAATACCATGTGTGTATTACTTTATTTTTTTTTAGTATGGATATATATGTGTATATTCATTTTGCTTAGTAATGGAATAGGATATGGACAGTAGTATGGTGAGAAAGATTAGCATGGGTTTTAAGCCTTGTAAAGGCACTTCGGCCAGGACCTGGTGAATGTATTTTCAGGCATAGAGGAAAGTGAGACTTGAGTAGGAAGGGAGTTGTTTCATGTCCCCGAGGTTTCAGGGGTCAATCCTCTAGGGTGCAGAGATAATGGAAGGGAAGCTTTCTGTCAGGGAGCATATGTTTTTCTGACGATTACACTGTGTATAGATTAGGACTTCTGGGAGGGAGGGAATGGAAAGATGTGCTTGGAACACAGGACCATCTGCCAGTACCTTGGCATAGTCATTTCATTAATGAGAAGCTTATTAGCTTGAGTCCAGCTGAGATAGACAAGAGAGGCAGCAAAAAGGACAGAAAATTGTCATCCAGCCGCCATTAAAATGGAGAAGAGACAGCTCTGATAACCTGTAAATCTGATTATGTTAAAAGAACTGTTCTTGTTCTGCTTGGTAAGAAGGTATCAGGCTTGTTGCTGAAAAATATTTTCCTTAATTTTGTGATGCAGTGCGGGACATCCTTTGGTGGAGAAAATGCGTAACTGATTGTGAGTTGGAATTGACAGGAAGGTGCTAGAAAAAGGAAAGAACAGTGGTTTTTACTGGGAAACTGTTTTTGCATCAAATGACTGCCTTTGGTAAACACTTGAAGGTGCCCTGTATTGAATATAGTGTATTTCATATCTGTGGTGACAGAGGATTGCAGCTGGAAGACAGAGCTTTGAGAGAGCCACAGTCCTGTCCTGGCTGTGCCAGCAACCTCAGAAAGCGCAGTCTGGCCTGTGCTGCATGCGAGCCCAAAAGTCAGGGGTGTTCTGAGCGGGCAGAAAATAGTGCTCCGGAGGAAACAGGCAGTGGTTAGGAGTCTGTGAGCTCAGTGTCTCTCACCTCAGATTCCAGGTTCTGCTGCTGACCTGGTAAGTGTCTGTGCCTGTGCTCTGTTCCTCAGTTTCCCTATCCTGTAAGCCAGAAAAATTATACTTAACCCTGTTTTAGTGAGGACTTTGCTGTCATTCTGTGGACACGGGACTTAAATGCTATTTCATTTAAACAGCCCTGTTTTGACATCTGAGTCAGACTTGAGTCAGGGTGAGGGGGAGATAGCAGAGCCTTTGCCTGGAGAAAATAGTGGTTAGAAGTACAAAGTGGTTTGAATGTTGGTATTTGGGCAGTGATTTCCCTTTTGTCTGTTTTTATACTGTTCAGGTTGGACTGGTAGTTAAGCTGAAGGGTAAGAATCAGAAAAAAGTGTTTCCTATGAAAAGCCGTATAATCTGCAACTGCCTGAGTTCACAGGAGCATGGATTCAGGACCCATTTGCAAGGGTTATGCAATTCACCGGAAAGATGGTCTGGTAAATAATGCTGGATAAGGGACATTTCTGTTTGCATTGCTAGGATTAAAAAAAAAGGCAGTTTTCCCTGACATTTTTGCTGATTTATGAGGTAACTTAAGGGGTTGTCACTGACTTTGTCTATTGTAAATCTGTTAAAACAAAAGGAACATGTGTTTTCAAAAAATGAGTAGAAAAATATAGTTTAGGAGTGTCAACACACCTAAGCAGAGTAATCCTTAACTGGAGGGGGTTTGGTTAGTCATTCACTTTACAAATTCTCTTTTTATATTGAGGAGGGGAGAAGCTAAGTGAGACGAAAATCTATGTTATCACAGAGATAAGAATGGTGTATGGTTAGGTCCCAAAGGAGAAAGATGTTTTTCAATATTTAAAATAAACATCAACAGCAACAAAAAACAACACTTTGCTGTGATTCATGTGTAATGCATAGACAGTTCCATGCCACAGAAATTATTATAATACTGTGTGTGTCATGGTGTTTATATGAATAAATATATGTGCGTGTACCAGCACAACATAAATTTAAATCCTGACCCTACGCCTGTTGAATTCAGTGGAAATACTTCTGCTGGTTGTGCTGAGCAGAAGATCAGATTCTCCTACTGATGTGTAAATGTTGTATAAAGCTCCAGCAGCAGTTCTGCTTTTGCATAGTTTTTTTCCAACTGCCTTAAAATGCAGCATAGTTGATCGAAAGTCTTAAAAAAAATTTTGTCCTGCATGCTGGGTCCTGCTGTGTTTCATCTACTGAAACTGATAGTACCCTGCAGTGATAATATTCGGATGCCATGTCACATGTTTTTTAACCTGACAGTTCATGTATTTTCTTTCTCAAGTAGTGCAAGAATATCGTTGGTCCCACAAGGGCATGGTAGGTCAGGGTTTTGGCTCGGTCTGCAGGTCTAAAAGGCTTTGCACTTAGTGAAGCCATAAAGAAACCTCCAGCTGGCTGGATGCCTCTCTTAAAAACACAAGTGTGGCCTTATTCAGAAGTAGTGCTCAGGCAAAGTTGTGTGTGCTTCGATCTATGGAAATGAGAGGAGTGGGAGGGGGGCCTTCGGTAATGTTCCAGTGAATCCAGGAAAGTCAGATGTTTACATGAAAACACATGGAATTTAATCACTGATTGATTTGGCTAGAATTGCTGTGGAAGGGTGGAATAAGAAGGGGGAAGAGAAAGCAGGAAAGCAAGAGAGAGCTTTTAACTTGAGACTTGAAGAGAAAGTGAGAAGGGAAGCAGGCATTTTCATTTCACTGTAAGCACAAAAGCTCCCTTAGCTGTGTATGTGGACTGTGAAATTGTGGAGCTCTGTGCAGTGTTTTCCTTCCAGCAGCAGAGCACAGAGCTGAGTGCCTGTGTTGGGAGTGTTATGCAGGGCTTTGCTTTAGTGCCTTTCTGGGTCAGTGGTTCTCAAACAATGCCACACAGAGCTGCTTTAGTCGCGCTTCCATGAGTCAGTCTCTAAGTAGTGACACTGCTCCCTGATCGTAACCCAGTGGCCTGGAGGATCTACAGGCTTTTCCGACTAGCTAATCTCAAAGCATTTATGGTGTTCCTTGAGCTCAGGTTGGTTGATCATGTGTACCTTTTTCAGATGCCATTCTTCCTGACAATTTAGCCACAGTCAAATTGTTGACTTCAAAAGACCGAGTGAAAGGATGTGGCCAAGTCCTTGCACCTGTGGCATTGAAAGACTTGATACTTCTCTTCTCACATTGTTCTTGCACTACTTTTTCACCAGCCACAATCTGTAGGGTTGTCTCATGGAGAAGAAAGAGAAAAGAATTACTGGTTCATGCAAATATTTTTTCCAGGTGTGATGTAGAATAGGATCAAGCAATTGCATCATTTATTTTCTTTTAAAATGGATTTGGGTGCCGGCTTGTTTTAAGTCTGTGACTCAGGAAATACAAAGGAGGAGGGACGAGAGAGAGAGTTAAAACAGTGCACTGCTGTGTTATTCCAAACAAGCTTATATGGGAGTGGAGACTTCTGTGGACGGATCAGGTATGTATTTTCAGATGTGGCAAGGCTTGGCAACAATTTCAGCATTTCTGTAGCCAACCTTGGTGGCGATTGGGAGCCCCCAGGGAGGAGGGAGCAGTCCGTTCAATGTTTGTGCATCCTCACCACCTGACTGCACCTGCAGTGTTTGCCATCAGCGGCCAGCTGTAGAGGTGTTTTGGAAAGCAGCATCAGTCAGGAGCAGATGTTGAGAAAACTGGGGAAAGAGAAAGAAAACTGTCACACCTCAGTGTGGGAAAGATCCTGAAGGTACAGGTCTCTTTCTGAGCATTGGCTAAGCTGAAATTAGGGCTGAACATTGGATAAGCATGTAAAATGTAATTGGGTAAGAAGTTTCAACTACTTCTTTCCCCTGACCCCCCTAAAAGCATCAATTATTTGTACCTGATTTCTGTGTTTCCATGTATGCAAATTTCCTTCTCTCACCTATTGAAAAAGGCATAATGCACCTAATTAAAAAGGTGTGGATACAGCCAGTCTGCTAACAAGTCTCATTCTTTCGCAATTTGGCTTCAAGATACCATATTTATTCTGTTTTCAGATTTGGCTTTCATTTTCAGCTTTGTGTTTTGCATCCAGGAAGAAGACCTATATCTGTAATTTTTATTTGGTTTATTGGATGAAGTATCTCTTCTCATTAAGCATTAAGTATCTTTTGTGTACAACCAGCTGCGCTATGGCCACTTACTGGGCATCTTGGAAGTTATTACTGTGAGCCTGAAAGTACATACAAGGAAAGCTGTTTAAACTGCATCAGAACTGAGTTATGGGCAAAACTCCGTTTTCATCATTGCAGTGTACCTTTACAGTCATATCAAGATTGTGGTTTATACCTTTTATTTGGGGATAGATTATTGACTTTATTGTTTTTTCACTTTTTACAGAAAATGAACATTGTTAATTTTAGTTTTAATTGGTTCCTTGATGGGGGTGAATCATATCTTGGAACTGCCAATTCATAACATTGTGGGCACCTTTGTGGGGTTAAGTAAGGAGATGTTTAAACTTTGTTTTTTTCCCCTCATCTTCTTAGATATTGGAGGAATCTCCTGTGCAATGTAGAGTGCACTTCATATTATGATAAAAGACAGAGATAAAAGTAAGCATAAGGAGCCTGCAGAGGCAACACTGTCCAGATCAAATATTGACAATGATAAATGAAAAATGTAGAGAAGGAATTACATGGACTTCAAGTCAGCAGGCTTCTGACTTTATTTGCTGTATTTAAAGGAGGAATAAAATGAGAGAAATGTGACCTTCTTCCTCTTGAAATTCTCCATGGTATCCGTCAACTTCACTGTAAATTGGGGGGGTCACCATTTAGGCACAAAGCCTTTGTGCAGCATTCTGTTGCCAGTAGGTCCTTTGCTGGGAGTCCAGCTCCTAGGTGTTTTCAGGCTGGCTGTCTAGAAGGTAAACACTTGACTGCCTTTTACTAATTGGGTAATTTGTTGATTTTTTAAAAATGCTATTTTTCTTAAGATAATGACGACTGTAGGACTGGTACAGGGGAGATGTGGCATTGCTTTGTCTGTAGGAGCCTTGGTTTATTAGGACCAGGGAAAGACTAGTACCAGCCTAGGTTCAGTTAGTTCTTTGGGGTGCTCTTAATTTTGAATGTTTTGAGGAGGAGTAGTCTAAACAAGTCATGAACAGAATTGTTTAAATGATCTGAATGGGGTGAAAGGTTTAAATACTGAGCTGTGCTACTTTAACCCAGTAATTCAGAGAATGCTCAGTGCTATCATCTTAATTACAGCATTGTTGTCAGGAGGCAATGGCTCCGTGTCAGGATGGGAATCATAGAGTCATAGAATGGCTTGGGTTGGAAGGGACCTTGAAGACCATCTGGTTCCAACCCCCTGCCATGGGCAGGGACACCTTGCACTAGATCAGGTTGCCCAGGGCCCCATCCAGCCTGGCCTTGAACACCTCCATGGATGGGGCATCCACAGCTTTTCTGGGCAGCCTGTTCCAGTGCCTCACCACCCTCTGAGTGAAGAATTTCTTCCTAGTATTTAGTCTAAATCTGCCCTCTTTTAGTTTGAAACTGTTACCCCTTGTCCTATCACTACAGCAGTGGTACTGGAACTGACAGTCTTTTAAGATGTATCTGTCTAATACTTAAATCATATTTTTTCCTTCTTCAAGACCATTCTGCGCCTATTGATGGAACAGACAGAAACAAAGGAAAAAAAGAGACTTGTATCAATGGAAGTTTGTCAGCTGAGAAAGCTGTTTCTTTCCCACCTGCATGATAAGAGCAGAAAGCAAAGACAAGGAGAGATCTTTTCCTGATATTTTGAATATTTTAGCTGTAGTCATTCCCCCCCACCCCCCTTTTTTTCTTTTTTTCTTTTTTTTTCTTTTTTTCCAAATTTCTTCTCTCAAAGTTGGCGTGATTTTAGCTGCCAGGCTGCAACATTGGGCAGAAGGTTGTTACTGATATCTTTTTCCCCATTGGCCTTGGTAGCAATTGGTTTGCTTTTTCGCCTGTTGGGAGATATACAGCTAACTGATAGCAAGAGAGGAAAGGACAGAGCCAAAGACAGAATGGCATTACAGTTTTAACACTTCACTGCTTGCATTACCCTTTTTAAGAATTGCTGGAGCTGTCGGGGTCATGGGCATTTCAGAGCAGCACAGTTTGCAAACAAGCACAGTCATGCTGGTTGACAGGCTGGGACTGGGCTACATGCCCTCCATAACATGAGGAGGCTTATAGGGAGGAAAGCTTGCTTTTATTGTCTGCAGACAGGATGATGCCACATGAGGACATGCAAGACCTGAAATAGGGCACTGGCTGAATGATGCACCAGACTAAGCCATTTGCTTTATGTGACCTAACTGATGCTGCTCCTCCCTCAGGTCCCTCTGCCTTTTTCTTCTGTTTTGAAAGCTTCTCCAGTGGATTACATTGAGGGCAACCCTTCATACAAGTGAGGGGAGGAATTTAAGAGATCATTTCTAGAACTTTGAAAATGAGACTGCTTTCCCTTATCAGAAATACAAATTCACTTAAGAGCTTTACTGGGTCTCAGAAACCATTTCTCTTCTCAAACCAGTTCTGCTGGATGTATGTAAATGAGCTGTAGAGGAGCTTTATGTGTTAAGATAACCTGCAGATGTCCTGATGGCAGATATCCTTGATTAACTATTTCAAGTATATCCTTACTGCCTAGTTTCCTTCTCTTTCACTTCCTTGGAGGTGCAGTTTACTCCATGGTGCTTCTTTCCTTGAGCATTTGCACTTTCTGACAGTGACTTTTTCGGGTAATTGCTCCTTGGTTTCATGCTTTCCCACATAGCTGTACATCTTTTCTCTCCTCCCTCTCTGTACATTTTCCCCCGTTTTCCTGTTTGACTGCTGTGGTCCATCCATCCTTCCCCCTGCCCACTAAATGTCAATCCTGGTTTTGGTCAGTGTTGTCTTTGTGTAGCTTTGAACTGTAAACCTACACAAGTATTTCAGTGATCTTATAAAACATGTTATCCACAAAGAAATGCAAACCTCAGGTGTCTGAGGTTTTTATTCTCCATTTTACTCTTTGACAGAAATTAACTGAAAACCTCCCCCATTTACTAATCAGGGCTTCCTACTCTCTGTTTGTGTCCCTTTAAATCTTTTAATATTTAGACCTTATCAAGCTACTTCCTATGTTTTCCCAATGTATACTTTCTCATTATGTATTTTCACTGTGCTTCTGCTTTGGATTTTTATTATTATTATTATTATTATTTTAAACTAAAGATTGCCATTAGTACTGTTTCTCTGGTGTAATTACAGGGATACATAGAATAGAACTATTGTCTGTATGGTGTTCCTTGGACTCTTTGCCCAGACCGAGGATAAGATCTTCATGGGAAAATACTTATACTTGGTTGGGCTCCTGTGTGAATACTGTTCTTTTAACTAAGTGGACCCTGTTGTATCGGGTTAGTGTAAATATTAAGGTTTTTCTGCTTAGAAAAACTAAGCACCCTTCTCATTTTCCAGAAAGCTGTTCTGTCTCGTAGTGGTGAAGGGGACCACCCACAGCTCCTGGGTGTTCTAGAGAGCATCTGTTACGCTCAGGTTTGGCATTTTTTTCCCGGAGTAAAAAGTAAAGTGAAACTTCCAATGAGGCTGGTATTTGAGAAATACAACTGTCAGGAATACAAATGTCATTGCTTATTGAGTCTCCACACGATGCACCCCCTCACTAACAGGAGCTCCTTAAGGAGCTTGCATGGCCGGATTCCTGCGCACTGCAGGAGCCTTCCCACTCTACTGTTATGGCTGGTAAATTTGAAACTAAATACAAACATGGGAAAAGTTATGATGCTCCTAGAGTTAATGACATCGTTCCAAAATCACTTAATTGTGGGCAGAAGTTCATGCCATTAATGAATACTTTGATGCCTGGAGATGAAATGGGTTGTTCCCTTCTCTGTGAAGTGTTTGGGAGGTGTTGTTTGGCAGCTGTTGATGATGGTGGTAACATGCACTTTGTGCTGGGGGCTTTCCAAACATACAAATATGTTTGCTACTCATGGACAACATAGGTAGATGAGTATGTATGAAGGAGGGAAATGAAAAATTGTTAGGCAAAGTTTTTCCCACCTAACTTGGGTTTCCATGGAAATTATGGCAGTGTCATCCATTATTGTTGTTTTAAACCAGTGCTTTAGCTTACGGGTCTTTAAAATAAATCTTGCAGTGCAATCAGATTTGGCCAATTCCATTCATATTCTGCTGATGGAAAAAATCTATCTGCTTGATAATATCAGTATGTATTTGGTCACTGGCTACTTATCAATTATTGCATTCATTTTAAATTCCTTGTTACCTAATTCAACTGGTGTTAAATTCTGCCCTCCAGTCTTATCCTGCCATGTTGAGTTTCTTCTTCTGTCAGTAGTAGTGATATATCTTAGTGCAAAACTATGGGGCTGCAAAGAGCCAGGAATCCGTTTACCTTATTGATCTAACTATTTCTGAGCTTCTGTAAGCAAGTTGCATTTGTAAAACCTGAAGAGAAACTCATTTGTAACTCATGTTCCTCTTTGAGTGTCTGTCTCCCCTGCATTTGCAATCTACAGATAGACACCTGTGGTACCTCCATTTGCTGCTCAGTTCATGGTCTGGGACTATTACTTGCTTAGCTTAGGGTTGATCCTTTTATTTTTTCCAAGTCTGCTGTGTTCTGGTAAGTAAAAACAGCTAGACCAGAGTGATACTCCATCTTAGTCCACATCCTCATTTGGTAGTAGTTTGCACCAGAAAGTGTAAGGTACAGCACAATAACACATCAGGGTACAGCTGGCCCCTATGGGAAACAAATTAAATCCTATTAGTTGGGTGTTAGTTTATCTGCTTGTGTGGGTCTTAACCAGTACTGTGGCGAATAGTAGACACATGGGGGTCTTATCTACTGCCACAGTATAAATTCTACTAATAATTTATTTGACTGTTTTTCTCAGTGAGTTTCACCAGATCGTCATGGTTCTGTGAATAATATTTCTTTAGCTATCTATTTTTTTTAGAGTAACATCAAATGTTTGCTCCTTTTGTAGTTTAGCTGTAGTTGTTTTGCTGTTGCATCTAGCTGTTTTGATGGTTATCTTAATGTGTTTGGATTTGTGGAGGCCAGGGATGCAGGCTTCCTCTTTCTGCCTTCCAAAACTCTTTAGAGTAGATGCATAAGAAATCTACATCTATAAGAATTCTAGATCTTGACAAATTAAAGGGCTGGGCAATCACCAACCATATGAAGCTCAACAAGAGCAAGTGCTGGATTCTGCACCTGGGAAGGGGCAACCCTAGCTATACATACCTACAGACTGGGGGACAAGGGGCTGGAGAGCAGCCCCACGGAAAGGGATATGAGGGGTTTGGTCAATGGCAAGTTGAACATGAGTCACCAGTGTGCCCTGGCAGCCAAAGGGGCCAACAGTGTCCTGGGGTGCATCAGGCACAGCATGGCTAGCTGATCGAGGGGAGTGATTGTCCCTCTCTCTTCTGTGCTGGTGCGGCCTCACCTCGAGCACTGTGTGCAGTTTTGGGTTCCACAATATAAGAAGGTCATGAAACTATTAGAGAATGTCCAAAGGAGGGCTACAAAGATGGCAAAGGGTCTAGAGGACAAGACGTATGAGGAGTGGCTGAGGTCACTTGGCCTGTTCAGCCCGGAGCAGAGGAGTCTGAGGGGAGGCCTCATGGCAGCCTGCAGCTTCCTCACGAGGGGAGCGGAGGGGCAGGCGCTGAGCTCTGCTCTCTGGTGACAGCGACAGGACCCGAGGGAACGGCATGGAGCTGTGACAGGGGAGGGTCAGGCTGGGTGTTAGGAAAAGGTTCTTCACCGAGAGGGTGGTCGGGCACTGGAACAGGCTCCCCAGGGAAGTGGTCACGGCACCAAGCCTGTCAGAGTTCAAGGAGCATTTGGACAACGCTCTCAGACATATGGTTTGATTTTTGGGTGTCCCTGTGTGGAATCAGGAGTTGGACTCAGTGATCCCTGTGGGTCCCTTCCAACTTGGGATATTTGGTGATTCATGGATCACAATAAAAGAGGAGGATTGTGTACCGAGGATGGATGGGAAAGAGTAGGTGTGTTTTTCTAAACTAATCCTTATCTAACCTGGAAAAAGGAAAAGAGAAAATTTTGCTGCTTTTGTAAACTTGCATTTTAAATGTGAGGAAAGCAGGGATCTGGGAACACTTCGTTATATTTACAGGCAGCACAAGTGTGGTTCTTGTTTACTAATTGGCTGTAAAGGTATTAAAGATTATTGGAAACTCAAAGGTCAATGTGTCTGCTGAATCCAAGGTCTATGTGAGCTGGAAAGCTACAACAGAGTACTTGTCTATCTGATACACTGCTGATGTAGAAGATCTGCCTTTAGAGGCTGTCCAACAGACAAAATCACCCTTCTAGCCCCAGCCCTACTCTAATCCGAGCTGCCTTCATGGGTTTCATTGACTCCACTGAGGGCTCTCCGCTGGCAAGCTGGTGTATGTTGCTTGTGTACCTGCACAGAAGTTGCCTGAGCTTCAGTTAGTTTCACAAAGTAACTTTCATCTGTGTGATCGCTGGCCAGGTAGAGAGGTGGAGGAGGGTGTAACTCAGTCCTCTGGAGGTTTGTTTTTGTTTCACAGTATACCTTATGGGCCTGACTATTTTAAAGGCTTTGGCAGTAGACTACACAGACTTCGTCATACCACTGAAGTTTTACTGAACTGATTTAGCTGTGGCTAAGACTAAAGAAATAACATCTTATAGTTTGCTTTGTTGGCTGTTTCAAAGGCAACAATATTAATGAACAGATGTGAGAAATCACATTAGAACTATGCTGGCTTGTCCAGTTCTCTCAGCTCAACCGCATTTGCTTGTTCTGTGAACTTTCATTTTTCTTTGTGGTTTACCTCTAAATCCAGGTTCCTGTTTTTTTTATTTTTTCTTCTGTGCTTGTCATTTCTCATCTCATCCTACTCTTTCTCACTCTTGCACAATTGAGCCTGCTGAAGAGCAACCTGACGTCATCATCTGGTCGGTGCCAGCAAGGCTGTTGTAATGGCCTTGTTCTGTCCTCATGCCATGGTTAGTGTAACGTAATCATTACCTTGGTTCTGGAGAGCGAAGGTGCTCCTGCTAAGTAAATGTTTACAAACACAGATGGAGGCTAACTTTAGGGAAGAGAGACAGAGGCACTGTTTAAAGTCTTGTTTCTTTTTTATTTATTTTAAAACAGAACATAATTCCTGAGAGAAGCAGCTGATGAGTGTTCTTCCTTCCCCAGACTGTGATCAGAGGTAAGTGAAGAATCTTTTGCATTTCTATCGGCTGCCATCTCAAGATTTGGCAAGGGGAAGAGCTTATTTAAGTCATTTTGAGTGGTCTTATGTCAAAATAAGAGGTAAGGAATCAGGTAGAAGGAGGAGGCTAGACATACATGCAGCCATGTGATGTTGCACTGCTCCTTCCCAACCTTAGAATGATTTGCAGAGGAAACAATTCCACATTTCTTGTCTTTAGTCACACAGCTGTCAGCATGAAGTGACAGCAGAGTTGGTTTGGATTAGAAAGGAATTTCTGATGTAGTTCCTGATGAGATAGGAATGGGTGTTTGCTTATTGCTAAATATTATTTTATTTGAATTGAGTGAATATTTGCATACCTTGTGGGCAAAATCTGGGGCAATGTTGTTCACTATCCATTAATTCTAAATTTGAAGAGGAATGGGAAGGATGTGGGCTAGAAAGCTTTTAAAGTTTCACATTTTGCATTTCACAGAATCTCTGACCTGTGCATAACAGCTGTAAGATCCCTTTGGGAATGATTATATTTATGTTGCTCCCAGCATACTGGGACTGCATTCATGACTTATACCCACAGGAAATATCATAAATGTAATTAAAAATAGAAATATTGGTTTGGTCTAAATTCTGTGCTGAAGGAAAGGAGCCCTACTTTTTTTCCTCAGTTCTGTCTGGATGAATAGTGAGGGAAGGTAATTCTTGTGAAGTATATTTAGCACATATGTTTGAATATTATACTCTAGCAGAAAAGCACTGGTCCTGTCCAGGTGCCTGATGCAGAACTTGCATCTAGATCCTGTGATATTTATGGCTTTCAGGTGGTACAATACTTTGAAAATACCAATCCTGTCTTAATAGTTGAAGTTCCTACAGTCAGTGCTGGAGAAGAGGGATGGTGTGGTCATGTCTTTCCTCCTTTGAAAGGTTTCTTGATTCCTTGTCTGATTGAAATACTTTTTCACCAGAATGCCTGAAGAGTAATCTCGGTTACAAGGATATCTCAGATTGCTTTATGCGAGCAGATCGTTATGGCTTCAGCTATGCAGAAAATTAGGTGGCAAAAAAATGGAGGATGGAACAGCGCATTTGTTTTGCAAGTAAACTGGGTTTGTAAAAATGAAATTACAGGAGCTAGTACTTAATGCTGAGTTCCAGTGTACAGAAACTCAGGTGGTGAGAAAATGTACTAAAAGGACTTCAGACTCTTTGAGCCCTTCTCACACTACAGCTCTGAACTTTCCCTCTCAACCAAAAGCTGAACTCTAACCCTAATTACCCTGGGGAGCCATAGACAAGTCTGATACTGTTGCCCAAATGAAGGATATCTTACAGGGCAGGTCTCCATGTAGCTCCCGCTTTCCTCAGGCAACCCCTTCCCAGCCCTACTCACACTACAGCTCTATACTTTCTCTTCCTAACCCTGATTTTTCTTGTGACACATAGAAAAGGGCCTCATGCACTGGTCAGATAAAAGGATTTCAGAGGGCTGGAAAAGAGGTAGGTCTTATGTAGTTGGTGTGTCCCTGTTTTCATAGTTCATTCTTCTGGTGCGATTCAGATAGTAAACCTTGTCTCCTGTAAACTTTTTGTTGTTAATTTGGAAAGTACAATCTGCAGAGACTAGTAAAGGAGAAAAAATAACTTGAAACATATGATAAAGATTTTTGTACTTGCAATACATTGTTGTGGTGAGTAGGTTGGTAACAGAAGCCAGGACTATTTTGCAAACTCAAAAGTAGAAACAGAATAAATTATACAAAACTTTGTGATAGTGTAGAATGAGTGTAATGAGCAAATCAGCATTCTGTCCAGCTTGAATAGTTTGTAATTCTGTAGACACTTGGTGTAATATTCACATGAGAAATTGTTAAATTAAATATAATAAATGAAGGAGTGAATATACCATTGATGGAATTCATGCTTTATACATTCTATTAACGTCAGTGCATATGCGACGTGGCTATAAGAGCAAAGGGAGAATGATGTTTCATTTCAGGTATGGCCACAATAAATTGCCACTGCGCCTTTGGTTTCCTTGAAACTAAGGGCAGGCAATGGGGGGAAGAGACCAGAAATGTAGAAATGATAGCAGATGGAAAAGGCACCGTGCAGTGGAATATATAGCTAGGTAGGCAGGCAGAAGCCATTTGACTGTATTTGAAAGTAGAAGCACTGGAAACTGTAAGTTGTTGTTATTATTTTAGCAGTGGACTTTGGGCTTTCCTTGTGTTTTATTTTTATCTTTGGGCTTTCCATGTTTCGTTCAGCCCTTGTCTTAGCAATACTTTCTTTTGGTTAATAATATTTTAATGTTACCTACAATGAGATGCATGTGCCAATGATGTTACGCACTCAAATGACAGAAAAAGAGATACTACCACAAAATGCCAGCAGCTTACTTGCTTAATTTTCAAAAAACCTTTATGAGCCTTTATGTTCCTAAAAACCTTTACTTCCCTGTGAGATCTCTCAACTCTATACAGTCATAGCTGAAGCAGAGAGAAAAATTACTCCTTTTCTCTTCCATTACACTTTATCTTTTTGCCGTTCCTAACTGTGTCTGTTTTGTCGTGTCAGTTGGTTCTGTTAAGGACTTGTCTGCCAGGTATTTCCTTGCAGCCACCAGTTCTTCATCTCCTTGTCTGGGGCAGCTTATAGTAGCCAGTTCCTCTGAAACTTGTGGAGTTGATGTCATCCCATTGGTGAGGTCCTGTCATTGAAACATCTCCAGAAATATGCTGATTTACTTAGTATAAGATGGTATGTCATCATGACACCATGCCACATTTATGCAACAGAGATGAATTCTAGTGCTTGGACAGGATCGGGTCTTAAACATTTTAATTGGTTTATTGGACTGAAGTTTAAGAGAACTGGCAGGTTAGAGTGGTGGATTTTTGCCAGTTACTATTTATAACATTTTTAAAGATTGGCTGTTGCTGAAGATGAGCCTGTTGAGTATTAAAGATGAATAAAAAAAAAAATAGAACTGTCTCAAATTGTAAGCACTTCTAAGTGAGTGTAAAGAATATAAAAGGCTAGCAACCTGCATAGCAACACCTATAACTTCATTATCCTTTCCTCTGTATTAACTTGCTTTATCCCCAAGTGGGCTTTGGAGATCTTTTGGAAGATGAAAAAATATGAGCACAGCTGAACAGAGACAAAAAATTAATTACAAAGCAAAGGGCATGACTTAGGGTGCTCTGATAAGGGTCACTTGCTGTCTTCTAAATGTATCATCTATTTGTCAGTTGAATGGGTTAACTCTGGTCCTTTCCACCCTTCTTGCCATGCATTTTAAGTAAATACAATCTCATGGTTAGGGAATGCTGTGTTCAATACAGTAAGAGTTTTTTTTTTTTTTCTACTTTAACGTGGAGGAGGAAAAATAACACATTGCCTTTAAGTTTTCTCCTATAAATGCAAATACATGTTCTTCCTTTCTTTCACCTTCTTCCGTAAAATGAAATCCGAGTCATGATTCATGTCCTTATATATTACAAAACTGTGTTAGTCTCTCAGATGATACTTTCTGTACCTGGCATTAAAGCTTTTGATCCATTACTGGGCTAAGGCATTCACCAAACTGCCAAGATCTGTCCTAGGGCCATGCTTAAAGGCTTGGAAATCAACTTAGGTTGTGATTATGGACAACTTGGAGAGCTTCCCAGAAAAGACCTGTCCAGTCACTAGTCAGAAGAGATGAATATTGTTTCCATTGATTTTTAAATCTGTTCCTGCAACCACCGTTGTACCAGCCCCTTGTAGGGCACAGCAAGAGCCAGGAGGCAAGGGTGACCCCAGTGCAGGCAGTGCCCTAACCCACAGGTCTGAGCACAGCAGGCAGGGCTGGATGCTGGTCCGTTGACAGTCCAGGCAAGGTGAGCGAAGAACCAGGCCCAGACTCCATCCAGGGGCATAAAAGACAGGGCTGGAGACAAGGGTACAGAATGGGTCCAAAGTCCTCACCAGAGACGGGGCCAAAGGTGGGACTGGGTACAAGCTAGAGCATCTAAATGAGGGGTCTTTCCAGGAGATGAGCTATCAACAGCATTAAGTTATTAAACTGACCTTCAGCTTTATCTGTGATCAGAAGAGTAGTGAAGAAGGAGTTTTCCCTTTGTTAGTATTTTTCCAGAGAAAATTACACGCAAACATATTTGGTCTTAGCACTGCCTCCAGCAAGAGTTTCAAGATTTATGGGACTGGCTGCAGCATATTCGGTGTGTTGTCTCTACCTGTAGTGAAGCACGATGAATCAGTGCAACAGCGAGCAAAGAACCGGGGGACAGACTCTGTGCACAGGGGAGACTGGTGTGCATGTTTGATACTGAAGAACTGGGTGAAAAATTCTTGTTTGGCACATTACCGTAAACCCTGCTAGATTTGTTACGTATTTATGTCTGGAGGTCAAGAATTGTCCAAGGATAGCACTGTCAACACTGTGAAGCCGTGGTGGCTTACAAATAAGAATCCAGGCTTGATCACGAACATTTTTCAAAGAATGTAAACTAAATAAACGGATATCTTGCTATGTCTTGGTAGTTCCAGAACCATTTAGGCCCTGTCTGTTTCTCAAGTGCAAACAATGTAAACAGCATCCTAAACCTGAGGTATTTTGAAAACCGCGTAACAGAAAGGATGCCTGTCTGACATGGCAGGGCATGAAAAATCTGTTTTGCCTGTCTATTTAAAGTCATCTTAGAGGTCCAAGTAAACACCTTGTAATATAACCCAATAAATGACAGACATCTGAGAGAATTATCAGGTCTGTTTGGGGGTATGAAGCCAGGATTACAAGATAGGTCTGTTAGGAGATTTGCTTGGACAGTGGGACTTTGCTCCTTTTTTATTTAACTTTTCAAGATTGGGTTATTTACAAACTAAGGCCACTTCAAACATATTTACCTTGATACCTTATACCCTTTTAAGCTACTGATACAAAGCATGGTGAGAGGTTTGGTCTAACCAATATCCTGGAAATTATGTCATTATACAATATGACCCTGGTCAGGAGAAATAATGCAAATACTGTTAATATTATTGTAACTACCTGAGTTTAGGTATAGAGACTCTCCCTTTCTCCTGATAGTTGGTTCTGTTCTTCAGCTGGGTTTTCCAGATTATGAATACTAGAAATAGAGGAAAGATATGGGCTGTTTCAGAAATGCTGCAGTGGGCACACGATTTCAGCCGGTGACAGAAGACAGGCTTTTGTCTGAATCATGACTAGGCATTTTGAATTTGCTTTCATTTTCCTGGGTATTGCCCTGATGAAAGTTACTTTTTAAATCTGTTTTAATTCACAGATCTACAGAAATTGTCTGATAAAGATGCTGACACCTCTATGGTGAGTTAAAGCTACTGATGATTGGCTTCATTTTTTTGGTAACCGTTCCTTGGACCCCTCAGAAGTAGTCTGCTGATCCTGGTGGAAAACCACTGCTCTGATGTTATATAATTCTGCAGCTGTGCCTCAGCTCTCACTACAGTTATTAAAATAAATTGAGTAGTGAATGCAGAGATCATGGTGTCAGAAAGGCCTTAATGTATATCACAGCCTGCTCAGGGAATGTCGTAGAGACACCTACGTGGTTGTCCTAATCTTCATGGCAGGGCAAGTTGTCTGGGAACGGGAGCAATGCAGGCTGTCTTTTAACCAGTATCAGCAAAGAGCATTTTCCGCTCTATTTCCAGGGCTCTTTGAAGAGAATTGCACGAAGTGATGCTGAGCGATACTGGAGCTTGTGTCCTGCCTGGGTAGTTAGGACTGACTGTTTAGGAAAATATCACTGAAATCTCACTATCGTTGCCTGCTAGTATGAGGACATAGTTGGTGTACTTGCCTGTAAGTGATGCTCACAATGGTAGGGAAACCATTGAAGTAATGTTTTTCTCTGCTTGCAATTGATCTGAGGGACAGCATGGAATGGTCCTGGAAGTTGGGGTTGGAGTGGGAAACTGACGGAGGTTTGGGTAGGTAGGGTGGAGGAGAGGAGATCTAGCCTTTGAGAAAGACACTGAAGTTTTGACTTTAGGCAGTGAGCAAAAATTAATTGTCTTCATGTACATGGAACAGCAGTAATTCTTCTCTCTAACATTTTCTAAGTGAATAAATTTGAAAAGACTACCTGCAAGTGTCCAATAAACCAGAATCCCTGTAAAACACAGGAGACTGGAGGAAAATGTATTAAGTGTTTGGTGAAAACTGGTCATGAAAGTCTTGGTTATTTTAAAAATCAGTCCTGCATTCTGTGGAATCAGGATTTTCTGTCGTCTTTGTGATTAGTGGAGTATTCAGAGGTTTCCAACATCTGCTTTTTGCATGCTGCAGCTTGAATGGAAACAATATGTTCACTGGCATAGATGGCAGCCAGAAGCTAAAAATTTAAATGATTTTAGGTTATGTATAAATGAACATTTTTGTCAACATCATCAATCTGCAATTCACAAAGTAAAGAGGCCTGCAGACTTGCAGTGCTGCATCGTAGCATGACAATTCTGTGAGAATTTTTTTATAAAAAAAGGCAGAACAGAGAGTTGTCTCCTCTATTAGATGTGGAACCCACATTTTTAAAAGCTACTCAACATCCATTTAACTTCTGTTGATTAATTAGGACAGCAGCGCTAGTTTCTTGTATGTAATCCGTATCCCTCAGCACCTCATCATTTGTTCACCGCTTAGGAGTAAATATCTGTATGTGTGCTTTTCCTTCTGAAAGACTTCAATGCTTTTTTCAGTTTTCATATTAAATGAATAAATAATTTGCTATGTTTTTGTAATGCGTCTTCTAGGATGAAACAACATTGAGCAAATCATTGCGCCATTACAGGACAGAAAGAATACATAATAATATGTGCATTCTGAGGTAGTTTTATTGTTAATTCAAAAGGAAAATCATCTGATTTATAATAAACAATTTAAACCATTTTGGCCCTTGCTTCCGGGGCTTGTTCTTGTTCTGCCAGAGCAATGAGACAGTCGAAAATAAATATCTTTGAGACAGTGTGTGCTGCAGCTACCTGGTCTATTTAACTGTGAGAACCTAGACATCCTGCAAAAGCAGGTAAAGTCATAGGAGGTAACTGCAAGAACCTAATCATTGACCGTTGTTTCTGATCTTTCTTTTTAGCTTGGTAGTGTTGGGAGAATGTTTTAAGGAGGTGTTTTGCTTGCTTTGTAATAGAGGTAGCAACTGAATCGATCAGATTCAGGCCTCTTCCAAAGCTCCCTAATACCCTGTAACACTCCATTGCACTAAGTTTGCAGTGTCTTATTACAGAAGTGTTCACTGTGTGCTGTCAGCTCCTGTTAAAATAACTCCTCTAGAGATGTGTGCTAGTGTGTCATTCTCTCTGAAAACCCTCTTCTCCCATACCCTGCCTGGGAAAGGATACAACTTTGAGCGTACCTGGGGCTTTGTGTCTTCAAAGAGCAGAGTACACTGCCATGGTCAGAAGCGTCTTGTTTCCTCCAGCACATCCTGCCTGCCTGTCCACTCTTCTAGAGCATCATTGCCTATTGTGTTTTAAAATACAGAGCCCCTCTAGTGACATTCTTTTAGGGGTTTAAAGAGAGTTTATCTCCCCCAGCACCATTACGACCAAACACACTTGGATAGTGACAGAGCATACTCTCAGATTTATGTATTTGTTCTATTAACATGTTAATTTTTTATTAGTGGTGCACAAGGAGGTGATTTTTCTGTGTCCATCTGCAGATTTATTCCAGTCTCAAGATTCCAATAATAGTGTCTGAGTATACTTAGCTGATATTTAGCTGGTGTGCGTTTGGTTTGCTTTTTCTTTTCTTTTCTTTTTTTTCCCCGATAATGAGATCAGTTCACTGAGTGAAACTGTGAGCCACATTAAGGCAAGAGAAGCAATTTACTGCTGCTGAATGCATTTGTGGAGTGTAGTTTCCCTCATCTTGTCAGCTTGTCAGTCTGAAGGCATCCATAAACCTGTGACAGCTTCAGAAGACAAACTCCGGCAGCAAGCTGTCAGGGTGCCAGGCACTGCTGTCTGTGTGGGCTGCCTTCCTCCCCTCTCCCCGCTCACCCTCCCTCCGCCACCCGCC
>VXAA01003156.1:305614-350009 GCA_013399115.1 Anseranas semipalmata
CTCCTTCTCTCCCCCCCACCCTGCATCCCTCTACCTTATTGGCGTGGTTTTAGGTGCTGCTGTTCTCCGTGACAGCACCTTTTTGCTTTCCCCCCTTGATCCTCTTGCCACTGGAACAAAAGGGGAGCTCGCTGCCAGCGGTGCAGCACCTGCCCGTGCGGTCCAGGGAGCGGAGGGGAGGAGAGTGGGTGCCCTGCATCCCTCTGCCTGAGCCGGCAGTGAGCTTGTTCAGTCACTTGCTTGAAATGCCTTTGAACTGCTGCCAGATCCCATTGTCTGCTGTGCAAATGGAGTTCAACGCCCCACTGTGATGAGATGCACAGTGTGTGAAGACGAGGAAGGAATGGAGCTGTATCCCCACCCTGGAGGAGCATCTCGAATCTGCTGTGTGCCATGATAATCTGAATACTGGACCACGCTTCTCTTACTTTCCCTTCATTGTTCCTGGGATTTCAGGGAGTGACATGGAATCTTTACAGAGGGGACCTGCAAGGCAAGATAGTTTCAGGGGAGAAAGCTGCTGTGCTCTTGGACTGTTGATGTGGGATTGTGCTTTGCCCACCACCCACCTGTAGCTGCAGTATGATATACCAGCCAGTGGTTAATGGTGTGTGTTTTGCTCAGCAGTGATGTGCTCTTTTTTAGCATGAATTTATTTACATTTTTCTATTTGTCTGTACTTAAAATTCCAGCATTTTTAGGTTCACAAAATGATTTGAGAGATCTTGGCAATACTGAGTGAAGGGGAAGGCAGCCACTGCTACTAATAATGGTTCAGCCATCTACCAACTGTGCAGCCCAGCTGCCCTTCTCAGGAAAGGCCGGCTTACTTTATTTATGATTTTTGTGAAGAGCAGCTCTCAGGCTTTCCACTCTCCTTGCTTTCTCTTTGGCTTCATGTCTTTCTTTGGGCTGCTGTCAGACCCCTTTTGAGAGAGCAACTTCACTTGCGGACATCCCTTTTAAAGGTAGGAATTTGAGTATTTGTGGTTATCCGTGCTATTCCTTATCTAATTGATTCCTAGGCTGTTACAAGAAAACATTGTTTGCTTTTATGCTTTGTTATTTGACTGTTTGTTTAACCCGTCATCATCTGCAAGGACAGCATTTTGAGAGGAGGACGGAGGAGCTGTTCTTCAGTGACTGTGTTAGGCAGTGCACTAAGTGGAGTTGGCAGGGCTTGTATCTCGCGCTGATATGCGCCTGCTATGTTGCTTGGTCATTAAGCTCTTTGTTAGTTCCTTCTCCTCCTCCTCCTGCTCTCCCTTTCCTTCTCTGATAGAATGTTTCTGCATCTAACCTTACTAATGGGTTAAATTCAGGTTCTGAAATGTGCTGGAGGAAAGACAAAATCTGGCCTGTGAGAAGCTGGTGGCTCACAAATGCATGGGAATCGTGTAAGGAAGCTGGTTATAACTGCTGCACACCTTTGCCTAGGCTCCTGCTCACGCTTCACTAAAAATAGGTACTCCTTGACCCTTCTTAGTCAGTCACTTTATGTCTCGGATGCCTGATTGGAAGTTGAACAGATACCAGCAATATTGGTAACTGCTGAAATAAATAATAAATCTTTGTAAAGATTAGAGCCATTACAGACAGAACGTTTTAAAATCAGATGATGCCGGGTATGTTCCCTGAGGACTAATGAAACCACATTTTCTAGTGGTTTGTCATATAGCAATCTAAATTCTCATTTGCATCTCAAGAGCAAAGCTAGTTGTGCTAGGTTAATATTTAGCAACTTGAAAGATTACAAAGAATTGTTTGTAAGTGTTCTTTTTCCTTTCACCAAGAACTAGTAAAAGAAAAATATGTGGCTAACAATGTGTTTGATTTTCATTTTTGAGTTCCCTGGGAAATAAGATTCACTTGGAACACTGAAGATTTTCTGGTCATTAAGAAATTTCTTGATGCTTGAGCTGAGATGCAGCTGCCATTCTCCTGGTCAGGGCACACTAAACAGAATTTGGGCCTTTAAAAAGGTTCTTCAGTTAACCACTCAATTTCATGCTGATAGTAGTGGTGCTTCTGCGATGTGGCCAAACACTGCAGATGTAGGAAGCAAGAGGTCGGGCCTGGAGCACAGATCAGAAACTTCTCATAGGGCCTCTTTTCTTTAGGGTCTTAGTTTCTTCCTCTTACTGTAGTGAATGTAGTCAGATGCTTAGGCTGCTTTGTAAGTAACTGTAGATGCAGCTCCTGCAGTCTAAAACCTTCTCTCTACAATGTGACTATGTGAAGAGGAAGCATCATTTTCAATTCCCTTCTCTGCCCTCCTTCTTCACTCCCCAGCTTCAGCTCATACAGGATGAGGAAGGGTGGTGTTCTCTGCTTAAGCAATGTAGTACGTTTCAGGTTTGCAATGAAATTTTTTTCACTGTTATCATAGTTATTTTAAGACCCTGGCCTTTCTATATGCTACTAAATTCAAGAATCTCAAAGAGATAATGAAATGGTATAAGTTGACAGGTGTGTTTAAGCAATACAGAGCTGAAGTAACCTGTCAAAGGTCACATGCTGATAACTCCAGGAATCTTGGGTCTTACCTCACTGCTGGATTTGACAGGCAGCCTCCTATATGGCTTTTCTGCTTTGACGATTTGAAAGAAACGACTACAAAAATATAAATGATCTTTCCATAAAAATGTTCTCTATTTTTTTAAACCACATGGAAATGATGTATCAGGTCTGTTCATCTTACATGAAATACAATGAAAAGTCATTAGCCCCACTGCTGTCCTTCATCCTAAAATAACCATTTTATGCGCTTAGTAAAACGTTATAGCATGTCAGAGGCATTTAATGAGTGGATGCAGCCATTTGCCTGAAACCACAATTAAGGTCTGGTTGCACGAGCTCCCATTCTGCCTGGTATTACCGCTTCCGTGTGTGTAGATGTGTCTCTGTTGTCACACCTCATTCCACACACCTGTCCCCTGCTGAAGTTTCCTTCTAGCAGGATGATGTGCCACCTGTAGCACAGTGCTGGACTGGAGCAGGTACTTGAGTGGTTGTTGCTCCGTGGGGTGCCTGTTTGCTGATGCTTCGTGATGGAGTCACCCAGTGCAGTGAAAGCGCTCGGGTGTGTTTGAGAGCTGCGAACCTCCTTTTAGTCTCTGGAACGCTCTAAATAAGGTGATGGATTCAATAAGCTCGTTTCAAGAGAGGCAATTGGTAGTGCTCATTTATAAAAAATGTTGCTGGGTTGCTGAAAAACAGGAGGGGGAAGAGGTTGAGAAAGACAGTCTGCAAACTAAGCCTGCTTATACACATTAGGATGAGCCCAGGCATGAAGCGAAAGAAAAACTCGGAGCTCTTCATTATCTAATACTCCCTTAGGGCAATAGCAAACTCCCTGTAGAGCCAGGAAGCCAGGCACAAGGACTGGCAGAGAGCGAGCACACATTGTTCTCAGAATATGGCTGGTACTGGAGTCTTTCACTGTGAATTTGAAGCCATCTTTAATGCAAAATATTCCTCAAAGGGATTTTTGTTGCTTACCATTTCAAAAGCTGCTTTCAATCCAGTGTGATACCTTCTTCCAAACAAAAGGTTGTAAAGTTAGGTATCGTACAGCAAAGGATGCATAATGTTGCTTTTTCCTAGCCCCACGTATGAGCTGAGGTTATGCAGACACCCTCCTTTTTAGAACTGAAAAAGACCGAATGGAGAAGCTCACCTCTCTCTGCTTTAGTGTGTTGGGGCTTTCAGCCTTTCTGTGATGCTTGTTGGCCACTCCATATTGTGTGCTTCACTTCAGAGTAAGTAATCATTTTTATACTGAAAATTCAAGTGCAGAATATATTTGTGTGATGGGCAAATGTTTCTTAGGGAGGAGGCGGGTGGCGGTATGGGAAAGCACGTAACACAGACCTCTGGTGTCTCCCACTGATACATAAACAACTGCTCTGTTCTGGATTTCTATAAGGAATAGGGGAGACAAGTTAAGGAGTCTCTTCTGAAGTGGTAGGATAGTTGGGGTAGGATTTGTGGCATCGGTTCAGCCTGTGTATGTTAAGTTGGTTGACTGGCATCAATCTATTTAGGATCAGGAAGGAAAATGGACCTCTCTCTAAGAAGGTAGAGGACTTAAATATCTCCACTTGTTTGTATTCCTAGCATTTGCAGAGTCCAAGGTGATTCTTCATATAAGCAATTTGACCTAAAATAAATTCACTGTCATCCCCCTTCCCAATAAATTAAATGCCATTGCCAGCAGTTTAACCTCTGAGGTGACCCTTGTTGAATGAGTGCAGTTCCTGTTTGACGCAAACAGCAGCAATAAAGAAAGAAATGTATGAGAGCTTGGCAAATACAGTGGAGGGGAGAAGAATTTTCACCCCTTTCATGGACCAACTTCTATGTTGTAAGCAAGCAAAGCAAAGTTACAGTCATTCTTCTAATTGAGAATTGCAAGAGGATTTTTAACCTTCTGTCTGTCTCAAATCTCATTATCTGGAGTGTTCATAGTAGAGCAGCGAGTGGTGGCAATCCCACCACTGTCACTGTTTTGAAGTTTGTGTTTTACATAGGTAACATTGAGATAACAATTCATTCTGATACGTTCACAAAGTGCTCTTGAGGCATCGCTGCTCGTAGTCTTTCTGTGTAACACGATTCTCATTTTAGAGATGCGGTTCAGGCAATGTGTTACCACATCAAGTTGAAAGTGGAATAGTGGACTGAACTCAGTCTTACTCTCAAATTCCCTAGCTTTGAAGATGATATCTAGCTGCCTCCTAGAAGGAAGGTACATGAAGAGCTCTCGCTGTCTCAAAAATGGTCTTTGAACCCATTTCTGATGCTTGTGGACCAATGTGCAAAGGGGAAGTTGTAGATTTTAATATCCCACTCTGTCTTGTCTCCTGTGATAATGCTTGTCTTCCTTCCGCCCCTTCTGTAGCTGTTCCAGGAGAGAAAGAAGCCAAAAATGGCACTGAAATTTCCCTGGCAGTTCCCAGTGTTGGTCTCCTGAACATGGAGCCCCCAGTTCTGGCTCAGCTGTGGAGTTTTCCTCTCTGAATGCCCTGGAAAGTCCGCATCTGGACAAGAGGACAAAATTGGGTCTTCAGAGCATGTGTGTGGGAATGAGTTAGAAAACAGTCTCCATGTCTTAACTCAGGGAGGAGCTGAATGGGAGTAGCCTGTGGCCTGATAACCCCCCCACGCACCCCTGGGCACTGCTTGGATGGAGTTTGCTGCTGCTGCCAGAGGGCTGCCCTGCTGAGCAGAGGGAAACCAGAGGCTGAAACCAAGCGCTGGGTTTCCCAGAGCTGGAATGACCAATGCGTTTGTCAAACTGGCCGCCCCGTGTGGCCGAGGGGGAGGGGGATGTGCACATCTGCTCTCCTGACTGGGAGGGATGCTGATGAATTGGTACCCCCAGCTGAGAGGGGAATTGGGCAGCAACGCCAGCACCGGCAAGCCATTGCGAGCACAGGGAGTTTGGGTTGCCTCCAGCAGCAGGCTGCTGCCTCGTGATGCTGCCTGGCCGTGTCAGATAAAAGGGTTGGGATGGTACAGGCAGGCAAAGAGGAATATGGGCAAAAATCTGCATAAAAGCACCAGGGCAAGATTCTTGCCACAGGTATCAAGGTGTCAGCAGGTCCTTTGAATGAGCTTTCCATTAACGCTTCCAATCACAGATGTTCTGCAAGCCACTTAGCACTTCATGGGAGAACGAGAACAAAGTCAAAGCTTTCAATTTATTGCAGAGACACTAACCCAGATCCATAATGCAGACTGAATTTTACAATTCAAGTAGAGGCTTCATTTCTTTGTTGTGTCTGAAAACAAAGCACATCTTCCAAAAAGCTATAATTCTTACACTCCAACTACCAAACTAATTATGTGAGAATTAAGTAGACCAAATAATTAGAGCTAAAATTAATTTGTGTATTTAGCTTTAAAAGTAATGTCTAAAATTTTAAAAGATGTTTATCATGGTGTATTTTTTAGTAACACAATTATAGCTCTTCAAAGTTGCTGTAGCTAAAAATTGTTTAATTATTGTGTTTTGGCTACAATGAAGAAGATAAGAAAATTCAGTTTGGATATCCCAGGCTACCTTTCCTCTCCCTTTTGCAGCAATGTAGAGTAGGAAAAGAAGAAACGTTCTTCTCTGTAAGTACAGTGTTAATCTAATCTGGGGCTCCTAAAAAGCACAAATTATCTACAGTGTTGCTGCGGAGTCATGTTTGAATTACTTGAACTCTCTAAATGTGATTGTTTCTCTCCCATCACAACTGTGCATAAGATTCAGTGTTAAGTGATCTGAAAACTATAAAGTGTTATCTCACTGAGATGAGTTAGCGCATTTGTACCTGTTTATTTCATTTGTACATTTATTTCAACATAAATGAGGATTTTCAGGAATTTCAGCATTTATAATTTTTTATTGTGGGTGTTCTTTAATCTAGGGGATTTACACTGCCAGCTAGTGCACCTTGCTAATACTGCTTTTGTCTGATTATGGGTAATGATCTCAACTGAAAGAGCAGAAAACACTGTAAGAACAGAGTTGGGGCAACTTTCCTGCCTGATGCAGTTTTTGACTTCTTTTTCTCCCCAGTGCTTCTCTCTGGACAAAAGAAAGGGATGAATGCAGATAGACAGTACTGCAAGCATATTAGATTTTCACAATCAAACCAGCAGTGGCTTTAGTCAGGACGTGGATGAAATAGTGCTGTGGTGTGTCTGGGTTATTGCAAGACACGCTGAACTTTACGCTTGCAGACTGTATGAGCCCTCCTCCATGAGCATTAAACACATAAGCTGTAAGCATACTAGTGTATTTCCGCTGTTTGAAGATGTTAAGTCTTTTAGTCTCTGCTTCTTTTGGTTATTCAAGAACCCATGTTTTTTAAAAGTAGGCAAGCTAGACCTATGCCTGAGGCAAATTTTGTCTTTAGCCGCTATGTTTCTGCCTCCTTAAGCAATGTGAGCTGTCATTTTCTCCTACTCCCCTCTGACTCCCTGTGCACTCCTCCCTTTATCTCTTCCTCCTACTCTCAGCTTTGCATTTTGTTTCGTGCTGCCTCCTATTCCTGGAACAGTCTCCCAGTCTCTGCTGCCAAATCCTCCCTCCCTCTCCCTGCTCTTGCGAACCTGTTTCTTCCAGCAATCACTTCTAAGTTGTTTACCTGACTAATTGTCTCTCTGTGTGCTTTCTTTCCTGTAGTTGTTGTTCTGGATCATGTTTCTTATGTGAGATATGACATATTGCAGGATAAGAAATATATTTGCCACTGTTTTGTGGTGCATTGTTTACATTAGCTCTTTATACAATGATTACTAATAAATTCTCCTTACTATTTGAGTGCAGAATTTTTCACTAAGCTATTGTTCACTCTTTTCTGTATGCTATTAAAGAGCAGCCATGTTTTATCTTAAGGTAATTGCTAGACTGTGGAAATTAGTGTCTGTATTACAGCACATGCCATCAGCTAGCCTGTCTGTATAGGCAAAGTTCAGCTGGGTTTACCAACGTGTATGAAATGGTGGTAGAAAACACAGTGCTATGGGCAAATGTGGTGCTCAGTAATATTACTGTCATTGCATGGCTTCACTGCTGGTGGTAGTTGTGGTGCCATGACTGCTGTTTTCCCAGCATGGTCAGGCTCTTACAGCAGAATGAGATGCATCTCTTTGGGTTTATAAAGCACTTTCGAGTCCTCGTTTGTGTGGAACAAGTCTTACCACAAAATCGTTTGCAGAAAAGCACAAGACCCACCATATTAGTAGAACTGTATGTTGGTAAGTGGTTATGTTGTCATATGCAATGGTGGAATAAGTTTTTTGTTTTTGTTTTTGTTTTTGTTTTTGCGGTGCATTTTATAGACTGGATGTATTCTATCAGGCTAGACTAAGGGAAGTGGGTTCTCTTTCCCACTGAACACATCACCATACAGGCTGCAGAGAATTTCATTTTTCTGGCAATTCTGTTCTTTCCTTTCCATCTAAGTGCAAGGCAATCAGATCATCAATTTAAAAAAAAAAAAAAGTTGTTGGGATTACCTGTTTTCAGTTCACTTATTCAGACCAAATTGAAGATTTATTAAGAAAGAAAAGCAAAACACCTGAAAATATTATTATTGTTTTAGACCCAAGTTTCATAATAAACAGTGTTCTGAGTGCATTTATTTTCTCAAGTTCCACTTCTGTTAATATCTGACCTAATATCTTATTTCTGTGTGTGAACTGGTAATATTTCCATATGTAAGTTTATCCTGTAGGTACTTACACAAGCTTGCAAAGTGGCATACAAGACTAACTCAATTAATTTTTAAATGAAGATTAAGCATATGTTTTTGTATTATCAGAATCAAAAATTGGACTTTGAATCTAAATTTCTTCATGAAAAAATAATTTCTTCAAAACAAAAGTAGTCTTCTTGTTAACAATGAAAAATGAATCAGATTTTCAGTAGCTTAATGAATTTTATTGGGAATTTTACTACCTGTACATTTTGGAAAAAAGGCTACAACATAGCTGACTTAGTGTCTAAAACCTATATTTTGAGCACCTAATAGTTTTCACTACCCAGATCCTTTTGCCTTCAGTGCAGTTCCTAATGGGGAAGTACATCTTCCTCAAAATTCTTGTGCTTTCTTGACAAAACTTCAGGTTTATCAGAGGGTTGATTTGATTGCAGATATGGCAGCTTTTGTTCCTGAGTTCGTTGGTATTGTTAATTAGGATGTTAATGAAGCCCTGGACTTAATCTGCATGAAGGAGTATTCTAAAGATGCAGCTTCATAGCAGAAAAAAAATTTACCCGTAATCAGGTGACTAATTAAAAATGTAAGAATCCAATACCCTCTTTAGCAATTAAGTCTGTAAAATGGGAGGAAGGTAAAGAACTAGTGACATGTAATTACTGTAACAGTTTTAAATGAATTAATATATTTGTGCTGTATTTAATTTGAAATCGTGAATTTTATTTGTATTGATCATCTAAAAAGCAAGGTTGCTACAAGGGGGAACAGAAGGTGGGGTTTTGAAATTGTTGTTTAAACACGATAGTGAACGTGGTGTAGTGCAAACTGTGGTGTGGAAGTAGGTGTGCATGGCTGTGTTGGTTTGATTGTGTAACAATTATAAACACAGATGGTTTGAGAGAAAATTAAATTATTCCACCCACATTAAGACAGGGAAGTCTAACAATAGCCACAACTCCTCATCACCCTGTTTCTCTGGCAAGACTCTCTCCTGCTGTTTCATGCATTGCAAACTAAGTGTGTGAAGCTGCTGCAGAGTCCATCAAGGTTGTAAGGACCCCAGTAGGCTGTAGTTGCCCTGACCCACCTTATCTGGGGTCTCCATCCGCCCTCCTCCCGTGAGGACATATCTAGTGTCTGCCTGGCCCCAGCTGGAGCTCCAGCAAAGCTGCTTCAAGCCACACTTCTGCAGCCCCCAAAGAGCTGCTCCAGCGCAGTGACAAATGCAGTAGGGTTCTTAAGCGTGGTACCATTGTGCTCGGTGTAGGGGTCCCCCAACGTAAAGCCCTCCCTGAGAGCCAGGAGACTGGTATTGCTGAGCAATTAATGTGCATCAAGTAGGCCCACAGGTAGTCAGCAAAGCTTAGCTATGTCTGACAGGGTATTTACACCCTGGACAGCCACCAATTTCCATTGAAAAGTTTGGGAAACAGGTGTATGACCTGGCATGTAGGCTGGCTACATTCTCCTACAGGGTCTGGAGATCAGCCTTGAGCCATGGGTGATTCCGAGGAAAAGCTTGTGCACAGCCCAGCAAATACTGACTACGTGCAAATATATGAGAACAGGTAAGTACAAGGGCCTTACCTGAGGCTTTACGCTTTGGTAGAGCATACCTACAGCATTCTTCTGGTGTTAATTTGGACAAGCTTTCAGCATAAAGGTACTAAACTTGTTGTAGTTGGTCCCTACTGTCATATGTTCCTAGATAAAATAGACTGGAAGAGAAGATTAGCTCCTATGTGTTACCTGACAGGAGGAAGCAATTGAATATAGATTAGCCTCTTGCTAATTGGGGTGAAATTTTTATTGTATAGCTCAGAGGAAGAATGGATAGGCTGCTTTCATAGCTATTACAGATTAACTTCCATAATGCACATTTCTATATTTCTCAGAGACATTTCAACTCTTAAGTTGTCGTGTTTTTGCCTCACTATGACTGTATTTTCCCACTGGATTGAATTACTTAGGAGAAGACAGCAGAGAAGACATTTTGCTTTCTGCAGCAGGATCGTTTATCTGAGTTGTGATAAGCAGGGTGCATGAGGGAATGGAAATTAGATCCGTGTCCATATCTAATGCGGAAGGAGCTGCATTTATTTCCTGTTCTCACAGTTGCATTGAAGATGTTCTGCCAGGATAGAGCAAACTTGTTGATTACTGACATAAAAGGAGGCTGAAGATGATGTGCTCCCACCATTTGGGGTGACGGAGATATTCACTGGTCACCTGCGTGGGACTGGAGTGCCACTTGTGTGGCAGGCTCTGAACCTGCGCTAGCTCTAGTTCTCCGTCCCACAGCTGCCTAGTGGCTGGCAACTCGTGTCATTCCCTGGTTTGGGAAAAGAGCTAGGGTCAGAGCCTGTGTAGACGCAGGTGTCAGAAGAGGCACAAAACAGAAGGAAAGGTAAGTCCAGATCAAAACTGTGAATTTTTTGTGGCGGGCTGATAGCTGGGTATTAGAGCTTCAGGGGCATATGAAAGAAAGAACTGGGGGTGCCCCTTGGTTATCTGTGAGGAAAGTGCCTGCTTTCTCTCACATGAGCAGGTGTGTTGCAGAAGCAGAGCAGTTACATCCCCTCAGCTGGTGGAAAGCACAGCCTTCTGTGAGCTCTTCCACTGCCAGAATACTTGTAGTCTTCCCTTTCCATTCCAGCAAATGTGCGCAGCTGGCAAGCTGCATGTTATTTGTGTTGAGCAGGTAGCATCAGCAACTGTTGAAGGCTGAAGTTCTTTGTGGGTTTGGGGTTTTTTTGTTTGTTTGTTTTAGTTTACTCAGCTCTGCAGTTTGTTGCTCTTGTAGAAGGTATGAAGTTGCATACCTGTCTGGGGATAATTGGAAAAAAAAAAAAAAAAGTAATTACTGCTTCACCAGGTCTTCTCCTCTTGTATCAGGCTGACAGGTATCAAGCCTGCTGGCCAGCTGGCAGCTTTCCTGCTTACCACAGGTCTGTACCAGGAGAGGCCTGTCCCTGCATGGGGACTTGCCTAAGCAGCGCACAGCATTGCCTGAAGGCTCCAAGTGAATCTGGCAGAGCAGTGTAGGCACCATTAGTGTTTCTTGCCTCTTTGATATGAATTTGGTATTCTTTGGGCAGTCTCTCACCACAGGGTTTCACTGGTGGTGGGTGCTAACTGAAACACATGCCCACAGCCCACATAGGAGCTTGGCTGGCAGTTACATTACAATGTGGCTGTAACTTCCACAGTATATTTTTTTAATCCAATATATGGAATACAACCATCACTCTTTCTTCCGAGGGCTTGCGGCATGGCTCACTGTGCTCTGCTGACATTACCAGATACTTCACATTCACAGGAGAGCGGGGCTGTACCTGCAGGCCTGACATATGGATACCACTATAGACAAGGGAGAGGTTGCAGTGTATCACAGGGAAGCAGGCAAATGAAGAATTTTGTGTCATGATTACACCATTAAAATGGAATGGGTTGGAAAATCAATCAGATTCCTTCTCTGATTACTGTGTAACTCAATTACTGCAGTCCCTCTGGGGTCCAGAGGAACAACTGTCTCACAGGAAGTGTAGAAGAAAGACCTCTGAATTAGAGCTGTTGTAGACAAAGACAAGGTCCTGCCGCTATGCATTCTGGAAAGTTGGGTTATATTCTGAATAATAGAAGAGCTGGGGAAATATACTCGTGATACTGTTTTTTAGAGTGGTAAGAAAGACATTCTGGGGCTCAGCTGGGAGGGAGCTTGTATGACACAAGTTCTTGATAAAGGTGTCATATGATATCCACTATCTCCTATGTGCCTTGTCATGAACGTACCAGCAGCCCCAAATGTATTCTGATCATTGGTTTTGGATGAGTACTGGTCTTGAGCATTTGTACTGATCCCCACAATAATTTCAAAGTGTTAGAAATATCTGGAGATCAGACACTGAAACCACACAATTCTGATTATTATCTTACTTTCATATCACATCAGTTGCCAAGTGGATTAGCAGTTGATAATTCACAAAACAGTTTATGTTTCAGATTAACATTGTATATCACTAGGAAACAGAGCATCTAAGTTTTATAAAGCGTTTGTTTTAATGCTGGTGATTTGTGAGATAGCAGACATGGAACTGATGCTCTCTGATCTAGTGATGCTTTCCTGGTAGGACGGGAGCGTGCTGAGCCTGTATCGTTGCACCAGCGAAATACTTCATCCTTGCTGTGCGTTCTGACTGCCTCCTCCTGCCATTTGCATGCAGGCAGTCCTGGCAAGCTCACAGTAAAGGCGTTTGGAGTGCACCTTGATTTATCTGTAAACTTGAAGTTTTTGTGGTGTTAGATTCCAAAGAGTGTGATCTCAAAAGAGGAGCCAGGTATTTTCATTTCCTTTAAGAGGAATTAATTTTCAACGTGATGTTTTATGTTTTTGTCTTGTTTTGTTTCCAGTATAGATTTTTCAGGGCTTTGTATTTTGGGTATGGGTAGTTTCTGACATCTCTTAACTTTTAATATAAATTTTGGTTGGTATTTTTGTTTTGTTACTTTTTTTTTCTTTGAACCTAAACCAGCTGATGTGGTCCCCAAAGAGCTTAACGCGCACTGTGCCAACTGGCATGCCCTCTGGCTGCGAAGTCTTGTTAAAGAGATCAGAGCTGACAGATTCTTGAGCAGCAATCTGATACAGGCCTTTTTTTTTATTTGTTTTTTTGAGCTCACCCATGTAACAAATGGGGGCTTGTTTGGGAGCTTCACTAGAGGCTTGAATGGACTCATTGTTATCAAAACACTGCCCTGATTCAGAAGTGCCCAGCAAAGGGGCTTCCTCTCCCTCCTGCCCCTCAGCTGGGCACTGCAGGTGTGTCAGCCTAGCTTAAACTCTGGTTTTATCCTTATTCTACAGAATAATGCAGTTGTCTTGTGATTTTCATCTTTGAAATGATAACCAGGAAATTGAAGCTACAGCTCTTTGCAAAACAGTGACTCAGTTCAACACTAAAAATGAAGTTGGAGAGGTGAGTGTAACCAAGGAAGAGATGTGTTTTCCAGGTTGATACTTAGGCGGTAGCATCATGTAAGTAATATAGTACAGGCTTTCGCACAGATCGGTACGCTCTGTTTTCTTACTGTTACAGTGGTGTTTAGATTAGAAATTCCACCCAGGAAGCACTTGCTTGGAAATTTTTACAGGCAACACATGGGCTCCTGAGCTTTTAAGTCCCTCTTTGCATTATTTTCTCCTGTAAAAACAACTTCTTGTGAAGATCATGAATCTATCTGGGAATCCAAAATAGTATAATTATTCTATTTCATCTAATGGGATTAAAAAACAAAAGGATGTGAGCTATTTGGGAAGACATTGACTTGCAATTCTCAGTCAAAATTGAGTATGTAGGAATTAGAGCGGAGTGTTTTGTATGAATTTATTTTACAAGAGTAGAATGAAGACCGCTTCTTATAGCAACTGACATGCCTGGAGCTGTGTATATGGTGTGTCTTATACGGAACTCACCTCATAAAAAGATACTGCATTTATTATGTGTTTCTATCTAACCTGTGTCTGCCCTGCTGAATTCTGCCTCTACTCGCTGCTGCCTCTGCGGTGAGAACGCGACTTTGGAGCCCGAGTGCCAAGCGCGAGGGTGGTAACATCAGCGCCTTCCGCGCAGAGTCAGTGGGGTGGGAAAGGCTCGTTGTGGAGGTTCGAAGGTTATTCCCCTGCTTGCTTTTGAAAGGTTGCACATGGTTTTGGATACTAAGCTGGCACACTGGCAGTCCCTACTAACTTGATTATGAGCCGTATCCTTCACTCAGTGCAGAGCGTCGTGCATTCAGAATCAGTTATCAATTCATTAACAAAAAAATGGAAAAATTCATTTTAATTCTGTTTTTTACTTTCTCCCTTGGTAATTCCTCCCTCTCTCTCTTGCCCTTTTTCCAATAAAAGATTAACAGTATGTAGAGACAAAACTGAAGGATGATCAGCTGTCTGGGTTGAAGAAAACACAGCTTATCGCTGCTGGCTGAGCTGGACTTCCAAAGCCAGCTCTGTCACTGCAGAGGGCCATTTGGGGATGCAGACTCGATCCATTTGGAGTCTGGGAAACAGTTTTTTTTTAATTTTGATTCATTTGCTGCCTTGCAGTGTGACCTTCAATAAGATTCGCCGTGTCTCAGGTTCTCCAGTGGAACATAGTGTGTAATATACTTTATATTTACGGTCTGTGGCTTTTCTGAAGCCCTCTTCAGGGCTGAGGTTTTGTTGTGCACTAAACAAGCCAGTCCCTGCTCTTCTGAGCTTATAACATAGAGGTCTTAGATAACACTTGGTGATCATTGTAAGGCTTGTATAAAGAGCACTCTGACTATTTGCCACCCACTGTCACAAAGTTAGCAATATTATCTCTCTTCATATAAGATGTGCTTGTTTTTTTTGTCTCTGCTTCAAGCTGTACCAACATTTTGGAAAAGAGCCTGGTGGGAACCTTTAGAGTGGGACTTCTGGCCTCATCTGTGAACTGATCTCTTCCTGAGTCAGAAGGATTTCTTTGTTTAGTGATACACGTTACAAAATAAGCTCCTGTCTCACAGGTGGTTTCTTTTCTGGTGGAGCTAGTTGTTAAAACCCTCCCTTATGACATGAGAAAACCTTATGTCTGTCTTAAGCTCATGGAAAAACTAGTCTTTTAATATTATTTGTTTATCAGAATGATAGCAATAAAAAGGCTCAAAAATGGGAGGAATGGAGAAGGGATGGTGAACTGTTTTGGTAGTACTTCTCTTTGTTATTGTTGCTCTTGTGCCTCCTGGTGTTGTGAGCTCTGCCAGTTGAGTAGGTGGTTAGAAGGGCTGGATGTTGTGGAGCACGTCTGCAGGGGTGTGGGTGTGCGAGTAAGAAAGATTTTGAGAGAAGTTTTGAAGTGCTATGAAGGGCTCATTGCAGGCACAGCTGACTCGGTGAGCAACGCCTGGCAGTCGGGGTGTTGTGCTGGCCGCAGAGCTGCCTGTGCTGGGAGGGGCAGCAGGGTTCACCAAAATATGCCCGTGTCCCACGTAATGCGCACCTGGGTGCTGTTGCTGTAGGTGGTCACAATTCTGGTAAGGGAGAGAAACTTACACAGTGATTTTAATTTATTTTTAAACCAAGGGGCAATCTAGTTACTTTCCCTGGTGTTTATATTTTAGATGGGTTGGTGTTTGTTGGCTTTGAACATTTTATTCTGGAAAAATAAAAACATATGGTGAAATAGTCTGCTGTCATAAACACAAAGCAGGAGGTGAGAGAGCTTTGTAACACGAAGCTTTCACATGAGCGGCATGAGAGGAGTTGAGGAAGGTTTCAGGAGCTGTTTCTTCTCCAGCTGCCATGAGTCAGTTGGCAGTGACTGGCCACACGACGTACGGGCAGCCCATGCCCCCTGGCTCCAGTGATGCCCGAGGGACGATGCATCCCCGGGGCAGTGTTTCAAGAGCCCTGACACAACATGAGTTCCCAGGAGAATTGAGGTGGCCTCAGAGAGGGACGGGAACCACGGAAATCAGGAGCTGTAGGACAGGAGAGCTGGTAGGAATTTGAAGCATCCTGCTGGGTTCAGGACATCCATATTCTGGGGACCCAGGAAGTCACTGGCAATGACTCGACTCATCATTGCTAGTATAGGACAAGACAAGAAAGGCAGTGTGAGGCTCTCCCACCCTCCTGTTAATTTTGAAATCCAGGCTAGAATAAAAGGGGTTCATATCGTGTGCTCAGTGGCATAAAGAGGACTGGGGGAAGGCTAGATACCCGGCTCTGTTTGCTGTGGTGTGTGAGAACCGCACTCAAGGTGAGCACTGAGTCCCCACGCACTGCCAGGACCTCTCTTCCAGAGGCTGTGACGGTTGTTGTGCAGCTCTGTCAAGCTCCTGGACAAAAGGTGTGTGTCACTTCCCAGGGAACAGGTCTGCCCTGGTGACAGGCTAGCGATGCTGCCCACCTAGCACCTGCTGATCTTGCCATTTCATTTCAAATGCATTAAGTACCATGAATCCATACTGAGAATTGACTTTTTCTTTTTAAATTGCAGGATGCGAAGAGAAGGTGCCATCATGTGAATGCAAAACCGCTAAATGAGAAACAGGACACCTGAGAAGGCTGAGCTGAAAGTGCTTGTGCACAGGATGACAGACTGATTTGCTGTTGGAGACAAGATTCAGGAAACCCCCCTTCTCCAAAAGACTTTCCTGAGTGAGAGGAGAGGAACAGGAGGAAGCACACAAAAGAGCGATGGAAATTGAGGGCCATGGTTACTTGAGATAAATGGCAGATCCCTGGGAGTCTAGCCTGGTAGCTGTTTGCTTTAGCTTTGTCTCTCTCTGCAGCTGCTGTTTGTTTTTTGCGAGCTGCTGCTGGGTACTGCCACGGTGGCACCGTAGATTTCAAGAGCGACGTGGGTGCAGTGTGTGAGGAGGGGGTGGGCTGCCCGCCTCACCATGATTCAGTTGTGGAAAGTGGTGCGGCACGTGCGACAGCTGGAGCTCCACAGATTGATCCTGCTGCTCATTGCCTTCAGCCTGATCTCCATGTGCATCCTGGCTTACTACGTCACGAACAGCCCCAAAATCAAGGAGCCGCCACCCCTGCCCTTCAGTGACTGCAGCAACCAGCACCGCATCTTGATCCCACCGCAAGCCAGCTGGAGGCTTACAAAATCTGTGGACACCTCACGCACAGATCCTGTGGTGCTAGTCTTTGTGGAAAGCATTTACTCCCAGCTGGGGCAGGAAATAGTGGCCATCCTGGAATCTAGCCGGTTTAAATACAGGACAGAGATCGCCCCTGGCAAAGGGGATATGCCCACCCTGACAGACAAAGACAGGGGACGCTATGCTCTTATTATCTATGAGAATATCCTCAAATATGTGAATCTAGATGCTTGGAACCGAGAGCTGCTGGACAAATACTGTGTAGAGTATGGAGTGGGGATTATAGGCTTTTTCAAAGCCAACGAGAACAGCCTACTCAGTGCACAGCTCAAGGGTTTCCCCCTTTTCCTACATTCCAACCTGGGGCTGCGGGACTACCACATCAACCCCAGTGCTCCCCTGCTCTACGTCACCCGGGCTAACGAAGTGGAGCAGGGTCCCCTGCCCGGTGATGACTGGACCGTGTTCCAGTCAAACCACAGCACCTACGAGCCGGTGCTGTTGGCCAGCACGAAGTCCTCAGACTCCATTGCTCACCTGGCCACCCACAAAGCGTTGCATGCCACGGTGGTGCAGGACCTGGGTCTGCACGATGGGATCCAGCGGGTTCTCTTTGGCAATAACCTCAATTTTTGGCTGCACAAACTGATTTTCGTGGATGCTATTGCCTACTTGACTGGCAAGCGCCTGTGTCTCACGCTTGATCGCTATCTCCTCGTCGACATTGATGATATATTTGTGGGAAAAGAGGGCACTCGCATGAAAGTGTCTGATGTAGAGGTAAAATCCCCAGAAAATCACAGGCCCAAGATAAAATTCCAGTGTGTATGGTATGCCAGGAATGTCAAGGTTGCATTTAATTTGAGTGAAAGAGTTGATTGCTACAATTTTTCTCATCTTAAACACAGAGAAGTAACCTGCAAAGATGCTGCAGCACAGTATGGGATGCTCTCAACAAGGTTTTTTTTTTCAGGTTTAAATGGAGCATTTTTATTTTTGTTTTTTTACCTTTTCTACATTTTTCACAAATCCATGCAAGGCATGTCTCAGGTCATCTCAGTTTTTTCAGGTGTGAGATATTAAGTTCTGGTTCTGATCCTAAGTTTAGCTTGGGGAAAAGGAAACCCTTGTATTCTGTTTAGAGCTAGCATTATTTTTTCAATTCATTTGAAGCTGCATACCTGAAGCAACTCTAATTGCATACCATTAATTATTTTACTTGCTTTATTCTTTAGTAATCCTTTACAGCCACCTTTGACTATAACTCTGTGTTCCCAAACAGGCAGGTTTAGAAGAATGGAACAGTTATATGTAATATATCTTTAAAGAAAATGCTAACGTTTTCTTCATTTCACTGCAGTGTCCCTGTGTTTTGAGATGCTGAAATGCTCTGAAAGCATATTCTTTGAAGGATCATGATCTTATCTTACCCTTTAGTCCAAACTCGCAGAGATTCCCACCTCTATGGTGTTTGTGCGGGTTACAGACCAGTGTGAGAAAACAGGAGATAGCTGGCCATAGCTCTTGGAGACAAAGGCTATTCTAGTGATGTTAAAAACGAACCCAGACAAGATAATTCCAAAAGATGCTTTGTTTGGGTTTTAACAGGGTGAAATGGAGGAATAATCTGTGATCAGTAAGCAGAGAATCTCAGGCAAAGCAGATAAAGCCCAGATTTATCCATTTAAAAGAAGCTCTCTGATTGCAGAGCCACGAGAGGTTAATGAATTTTTATTTTTAAAAGCGAGAAATAACTACATGGATTTGTTGATAGCCTCTCGCTGTGGGGAGAGAAGGGAATATAATAGTGACAAAACAGCTGGCATTTTCTTTGGCCTTTTATATGAAAGCAGTGTTTCAGGGCTGCTATCTCAACACACAGCTCCTTATCTTAAAGCTTAGATTACAGTGGTCAGGGTAGCAGTGGTTTGAAGATTGGATGTTGTGTGAAGGTATAAAATTGACTCTGCTATCCCAGTGAGCCTGTTTGCCATGCGCAGGTCCACATTCAAAGAGCTTCCCAGACAAAATGACTATTAAAGGAAAATGCTGAATATAATTTGATCAGATGCATGCCTGTGGTAGATGTCCTGCATGACAGGAGAAATGTTTTTATTTGTGACGCTTAAAGGAGGGCAGGTTAGCTTTTTATCTTTCAAAATCAAAAAGGGAATCATGTTTGCATTAACTTTAAAGATGATAACCCGCTGAATTCCTGTTTCTGCTGAAGGGCTGGAGCAAGAACTTGCAGTCCTCAGTTGAAGCGAAGCAGCTGAGAGTTGCACAAGGAAAATGTTTTTCCCTTGTAAAGTTTGATTTGATTGAGCTGCACATAATTAACAGAACAAAATCTCAGAGAATCCCTTCTCTTATCAATTATTCCACATTCAGTCTCTTGTAAAATCATAATCCTCGGAATTTACCAAACCTCCATGGAACTGGCCAACAAAGATTAGCCATTTCTAATGCAAAAGGATCTGGCTTTTATGATCCTTCCTGGTCTGCTTTAGGTATGAGGAAAGAAGATTAAGCAGATGATTTTTTGCCTCTCTGGTGGTAATCTCTCTAAGGGTATAAATAGTGAGCAATCATTGCTAGCGAACCTGAGAGCAAGTTCGGTGAAAATCAAGGACAGTCATTTCACTTTGGGTTATTAGATGGTGAGGGTGGAAGAGAGAGAATCTAGTAAGGGTGGCTGTCAACCAGCTCTTGCCTTTCTAGATTGCATATGGTGATCTTACCTGGAACGAAAATACTCAGCAGTTTCTAACTCCCTGGTTCTGGCATTGTAGGGGAGGTAGAAACACCAGCACCATGGATGCTTTCTCTTTTGACAGCACTGTTTTGAGCTGTGCCAGTGCTACTACCAGGCAGTGAGACAACTGCAGAAAATATTTTTGAGAATGTGCTGCTCCATGTCCATAGGGGCAGTTCCTATGAAAAAGGTGTTTCTGCAACACTTTTCTGGTATGCTTTGCATGAGCAGTCGAAAAGGGGATGTCAAAGCACTCTGTTTTCTTCCTCCATTTTTTATCATGTTCCTCTTCATTTGTCCATGTACTGTTTTCCTAAACTCATGGTATACTCTCTTCCCAGCATCTACCTTTCATCCTTGTTTCCCACCTTTCTTTTGCTGCTTTTTAGAGAGATCTGAGATAGCGGAGGTAATATTCAGGGTTTTTATGAAGCAGCTAAAATCATTGCAAACACTCCCAGAAGGTAAAAATTTCATAGCTAAAAAAGCAGAGTTGCATGAAAGTTGAGCCCTGTATTTCTGTCATGCCTAGATGATAGGCTCTGATAGGCTGTGACAAGTGTGGAGTCGGTCTGGCCTTGTTGTGGCTTAGGAGCTCTGGTGGCCAGCGCTTTGCTGGGAATCTCTTGGGGACCTCATCTTTTCCTCCTGGGGTGAGCCTTGCTGAGTTTCTAGCAGGGAGCTGAGACAGGGAAGGGGCCTTTTTGTCTAGCTGGTGGACATGCATACGTCTTGGAAGGATGTTTGGAATGGAAGATAGTTAGAAAATAGAAATACTTGGGGGGGTTGGAGGGTGATTTTCTAGGGTAAGAAACTTTCCTTTTTAGAGATGGGAGACAGCTAAAATATTACCTCTGTGTCCAGTACCAAATTTCTTAAACATGGACCTGAAGATATGTTTGCATCTGGCTAGTTATTTTATATCTTAATGGATAGCCTACTCATTTCTTGATTGCCTTTCACTTAAGAATCTCAGGGCACATTATGGATATAAATGAAGTGCCACTTGAGTCACCTGTGAGATATTATTAGTACTATCATATTCATCCTACTTTATAAAAGAGAAACAGAGAGCAAACGTGTCAGAAGAGAGAAGTTCCATCTTCCCAGCCTGTTCCCACAACTGCGTTGTTTCACCTTACTGCATACAGCTCATGGACCTCTTTCGGCCCATGTGCTAGGGAACAGTGAATGCATAACTTTTTTTGAACAAATTTCCAAATATTTTGCTTGGCACCTTAGTCTCTCTTATCCTGTGCAGGGGAAAGACATTCATTCAGACGTATGCTGTGCCACCTTATGGATGTGGCTGTGAGAAGGACCCAGCATCTGCACAGGGATGGCACACAATTAACAATAAACCCGCCAGGAGGGCAGGGCTCCACAGTCTCAGAATTTATGAGGCCCCCGCGGTCTCTCCCCGAGTCCCTCCCCGGACACAAAGGATTGCTGCCTGCCGGAACACGGCTTTTTGGGATTTATCATCAGGCGTGTCGTCATGGTAACCCCAGCCAGGCTTTAAATCTCCCTCAGTGCAGAGGAATGCAAAGCCTCTTAGCTGCTGTCTTCCCTCCCTCCACCTTCCTACCCGAGCTTGAGGAACTGGATGTGCCTTTTGGGGCAGCAGAGAGAGGTGGGGAAGCTTGGGGCAGCTCTGGGGGCAATACAAGAAAGCGGCACTTTCCTGCCTGAGATACTGGGCGATGTGTTCAAAGTGCTGGTCCCACTGGGAGTGGTATCGTCACCCAGCCGGGCAGACAGGTGCTTCTCTGTAGTGGGATGCACAGCTGTTAGTCTGTGCTCCCTGATATGGGATGAGTCCCCATGCCTTACCTGAGGGGAACTTGGCTTCCCGTTGCCTATTCTGGATTCTTGTGCCAAAGAAGGCTTCAGCCATCGGTGCTGCTGGCATGTCACCTTTTAAAGCACTACATGCACGTGTGATGGGTTCTGGAGATGTCATGTGCCATAACATCTCTCAAAATACCACTCCAGGGTGGGAACTGGGATAAGGATGTGGTAGGCATGTGTTCATGTAGGAGCTGGGATCTTTGTTAGGAGTTTGTCCCAGGCTGCATTTGGTGTTTCTGGTGTGTTTGTGTGGAGAGGGGGAACAAGCAATTAAGTGCTTCTCTAGGGAAAAGCCTGAAAGCTTGGTTACTTCAGGTTCCGAGAGAGCATTGAGAGTGTCTGCAGCACCATAGAAATAAACTGTCTGGTCTTCCCACCCTGCTGTGTGTGAGAGGGATGGGTCATAGGCTGCCTGCCTTGGGGTAAAAACACTCAACTTAGTTCACTGCTCACCTCTCTCCAAGATGCGTGTGTAGTAGATGGGTGGTTGAAGTAAATTACAGAAGGCATCATTTTTAAATTAATGTGATGGTCAGTGTTTGGTCAACACTATTTTGAAATGTTAGTGACAGCAGTAATTCGTTCAGGATACCCTTCAGAGGTAGGTGACGAGGCTGGTCCTTCAACAAAAAGAGTTCGCATTTGTGAAAGCGCTCAGTATGTAGGGAGCAGTGTGCCTAAACAATGCCTATGGAGTGTGAGCCACGTGAAGGCAGCGTCCTTGTGCTCTTTTGTGCCCCTTAAGGCAGGGGAAGGGCAGCCAATGAAGGAAGATCTGCCCATCTCCTCTGGGCAGTTTGAGAAGTCTGTATGCTTTCTCCAGTATTATGTGCCAAATTGCTTGTGCATTTGCATTTAGCCCAAGTCTGCTGTTGAGAGGTCATCACCTTGGTGCAGCCACTGCTCAATTGCTTTCTTAGAAAAGCTATTAAAATGTAAATAACTGCCTGGGACAGGACCATCTCTGTCACCTGCCAACAGCTCTCCTGCCAGGTCCTTATTTGATTAAGAACTGCTCCCCTAGGGAGCTCCATCAGTGACACTTTCCCCAAAGTACACAGGTAGCAGCAGAACGTGCATTTCAGGGCTTCACTTTTTACTGTTTCATAGCAGGAGAAATTTGACTGGAATTAGTTTGTGTCTTTCTTGCTTGTGGCATACTGAGCTGCTTTCTTCTGTCAAGTCTGTCTGCTGTCTTACTCTGTATGCTGCTGGACCTTGGGGTTGTGGCAGAAGGCTCCTTCCCTTTGGCTGTAACAATTACTTTGGACATTTAAAGCAGACACAAGTGAGCAAGAGAGAACCTGCAGGAGATGTCATGACTGTGAATGTCAGCTCCCCCACGTTTTCTTTCCAGAATCCAGGAAACTACTGCTATAAAAGGATTTGGGCACTTTCAGGGGACACAGAGCCAGGGATACCTCCCTGTCACAGTAGGACTCCTTGTATGGGTAATTCCATAAATCCACCTTTCCTGTCTAGGTAAAAGTCCCCTCCCTTTGGATCACTTAGTTACTGTTCATGATACTGTGGGATTCTCTTCCTCTGACTGTGCACCAGGAACCCAGGGAAAGCATTCAATAGCAAGGTCCCAGCCAACAAGGGAGAGGAAGGGAGCGTTGATGTTGAGCCTGGGAAAACTTAAGACCTGTTCCATGGAGGTGAGATTTTTGTCCCTTTGCCTTAGCACAGACACTCTGGGTCCTTTACAGTGAGGTGGAGAGTGCGAATGAGGAATGCATGCGACTGTGCTTTTAAAGTGGCAGCATTCAGTAAGGCAAGATGGTACTTCACATAAAGGCTCTATATGTGGAACCCTTGGCTACCCTGCTCCAATCCACAGGTAACAGTGCCTTAGCTCCATCTCCTGTGATACTTCAGATTGAACTGGGCGCCAGCACAGCACAGTGGGATGTTACAGAACAACTGAGTATCAACATTTCTTTTTCCTTTCATTCAAACAGGCTTTGCTGAGCACCCAGAATAAGCTGAGAACTTTAGTCCCAAATTTCACCTTCAACCTGGGCTTCTCAGGGAAATTCTACCACACAGGTAAGCCCCTGGCACCCCTTTGTCCCAGCACCTGTGTACAGCCCACACATTTGCAGGAGCTGCATGGTGCTCTGGCAATGTACAGGATGCATTCGTATGTGGTTCTCTAGTGGCTCTTGACAGATTTGATGCATCTCTTCTAGTACTTGCAGCTTTTGGCAGCTCCCTGCCTTGCTCCATGTGTGTGTATGTGTCTGTATAACGCATTAGAGTTTGATTCTCTGTTGGAACAACTCAGCATTGCAGGGGATTAGCTACTGCTTAGAAACATTGAGCCCCTCCTCTGCTTTGTGTTTTTGCCCTTCCTTTTCTGCTCTCTGTAGGTACAGATGAAGAAGATGAAGGGGATGACATGCTGCTCAAGCACAGGAAGGAGTTCTGGTGGTTCCCTCACATGTGGAGTCACATGCAGCCTCATCTCTTCCACAACGTCACTGTGCTGGCTGAGCAGATGAAGCTCAACAAACAGTTTGCTGTGGTAAGGGGCATCACGGTTTATCTCCTTTACAGTACTAATCCTAAAGCATTCTTCCCATGGAATAGCTGTTCAGACCCTGCTGAACACAAATACTCATCTAGTAACACAGCTGCATTTAAGAAAGCCAGTCCTGAAAGTTTAAATTGGTACATGCCTCCTGCTGTCTTCAGGCAAGAAATAGAATTCGCATGCCTGCCTGTGCAGTGGGAAGTGTTTCCTGGCACCTGCATGGCCCCAGGCAGCTCCGCCACATTCCAGGGTGCAAATCCCAGGGCTCTGGTTTGCTGAGGTGTGAACTTGTTGTAGCATTACCATCCAAATCCAATTAATGTATAAACTCTGGCAGTGAGAAAGCATTTCCTGTTCCATCCTTATTCACAGTGGTTTTGTAGGAAGTCACCTACTCAGCAGTAAAAAAATGCTCTGTGTGCTACCAGTCCTGGCTCTGGCCTCCCCAGACAGTGCTGGAGGGAGTCACTTATCTAGGAAGTCCGGGGGAAATTCCCTGGGTTTTGGCAGAGGAGGGGGGAAAACCTTGACCATCCTGCATTGCTGAGACAGTGTCTGCTTTGTGCTTAAAGCACAGAGTTGAATATAGTATATGTGTTTCTCTGAAAAGATAAGTCCTTTTCACCCCTAGTTTGGTTCTGTTGATGGTAATCCCCTTGAGAATAGCAGACTGCTGTCTCATGTTCCCATGACACATGCAGAGTTGGAATGATCCTGAATTCAGAGCACAGTTGCAGCATTATAGAAACAATTTAGTCTCCTTCTATTCATTCTTAAGTAACATTGCAGTCTCTTGCAGAGACAAAGCGCAGAACACAATTACACATATTTAACATAAAATGGGGTACGAGTGGGAAGAGAAGGCTGTTGCTTCATTTAGGGGCTCTGGTTTTATTGTGCACCATGAGGGCAGAGCTGTCATCATTCATATTGTGAATTCCACATAGTGGAATTAAAAACCATGAAATTCAGATATTTCCTGTAATTTTAGTATAGCTTCAGGCCCAATATCTTCAGCCTCAACAGCCTCTTACTTCATGCCTGCTTTTCTTTGAATTGCTATCTTCAAGGCAGATCCCAGCTGTTGTCTTCCTTTCCTTTTGTATCAGTTAAGGAAATTTTGTTTTCCTCCTCTAGTGACTCAGATCTAGGCATTGTGGGAGTGAGATGTGTCACTTAACAGCATTGATTAGTTCATCTTTAGTAACCAAGGAGCCTGACCTGAGGCTTTGAATTAATCTGACTTGTCACACCTGCAAGCTACAAGACTGTTCTTGCAGCAGCTGTTCCAAGTGATGAATGTCCTTGTTGATACAGAATCACCCTTCCTATTTCTATAGATGCATAATGTAAGAATTACAAGAAGTATTTCAGGTTTCCCAATCCGGAGAGATATCTTGTTACTCTGTCCCCTTGCTCTAACTTGGAGGCTGTTACTAAATATGATCCCTAGTAAGGATAATAGTTCAATATTGAATGATCAAGTTGCATATTCTGCTTCCAGGAGCATGGGATTCCCACAGACTTGGGCTATGCTGTAGCCCCCCATCATTCTGGGGTTTATCCTGTCCACACACAACTCTATGAAGCATGGAAATCTGTTTGGAGGATCCAGGTAACGAGCACAGAGGAATACCCACACCTGCGACCTGCCCGGTACCGCCGTGGATTCATCCATAATGGAATCATGGTGAGCACTGCTGGGTGAGCAGAGGCAGACTTCCTGCCTGAGGGACACTCTCCTGATGACCTGTGTCAGACACATTAATCTCAGTATCACCTGTGTTTCCAAAATAGTTAAGTGAAGTGAGGAGAAGGAACTTGGCTAAAGCCAGTTTTTTGTTTCTCAGTACAATTCAGAGGTCAGTACTGAACAGAGAGCAAAATCAAGCACAACAAGACTAAATTGAGGTCCCACTGACTCGTTTACACTGTAATGAGTAAATGGATGGGAGAAATATCAGAGTCCTCCGAACCTATGTTACTTATATCCCTTACTCTTTATATTGATGTATAGAGTGCTGCTTTGACACACGAGGTACGGCTGAGGGAGCTGGGGTTGTTCAGCCTGGAGAAGAGGAGGCTCAGGGGTGACCTTATCGCTCTCTACAGGTACCTTAAAGGAGGCTGTAGTGAGGTAGGGATTGGTCTCTTCTCCCACGTGCCTGGTGACAGGACGAGGGGGAATGGGCTCAAGTTGCGTCAGGGGAGGTTTAGGTTGAATGTTAGGAAAAACTTCTTTACCAAAAGGGTAGTTAGGCATTGAAATGGGCTGCCCAGGGAAGTGGTTGAGTCACCATCCCTGGAGGTCTTTAAAAGACGTTTAGATGTTGAGCTTAGAGATATGGTTTAGTGTGGGCCTTGTTAGAGTTAGGTCAGAGGTTGGACTAGGTGATCTTGGAGGTCTCTTCCAACCTGAACAATTCTGTGATTCTGTGATTCGTGTGTAGATTTCTGCTGCATCTGCCTCTTATCTAACTTTGCTTTTCTCTGATACCGTCAGGTTCTGCCTCGACAGACCTGTGGTCTTTTTACTCACACTATCTTCTATAATGAATATCCCGGTGGCTCAAAGGAGTTGGACAAGAGCATTCGTGGTGGTGAACTCTTCCTGACAGTCCTCCTGAACCCGGTAAGCTCATCTGAAGGGAGAATCAGTATGTGGATGTCTCAGCTTATGTGCATGATGTGGGAAAGGACGGGATCCTATGGGGGATTCAGTGTAATAACCCATTGCAGTGTGGATATCTCCAATGTGAGGCTAAAGAGATGTGGAAAAGAAGGCCAAGGAAGTACTCGCTACTTAAGGCTGCTTGGCTTTACACACTGCCAAGGAAGTGTCAGTATTGAGTGTTGACAAGTACAACAGTCCTCAGAAACTAGCCAGGGTGATGTGTTGAGCATGGCCCAGCACGGAGTGGGTGTTACCTAGGCTGCCGCACCTTCATGAATCAGAAGTGAGATGTGCCTTGGCGTCTTCTGTTCCACACACATCTGCCTCCTGTTGGCTTGTTGCCAGGCTCGCTGATGAATTTTGTTCAGAATAAGTGCTTTCTCTGGGCTTTTGTTATGGGATGTTCTCTGCTTTCTTTCAAAATGTATACACTTGAACAAATTTCTGCATGTTGTTTTGGGTGATGTAGCTGTCACTCTAAAGCATTTTTTGGGAGATCTGGGTCTGACATAACTGTTTCTCTTTCCCCTTTAATACTACTAAGTTCCATCAAACCACCAGGCTACTGTAGTACACTCAACACACTGCTCCCAATTCTTAGCCATGGATGGCTAATCACATACGTTTCTCACTTCCCATTCAAGCTAGGAAGATGTGCTAGGTGTCAAGAGACAAAAGAAATGATTATTTTTAAAAAACGCTGAATGGATAGAATTAGGAGATGAAGCTTTGTAGCCCTCTCCAACCATAGATCACAGTCCCTTGCTTTCCTGCTTATTGGCTGCAGTAAGAAAACTTGCTGTTCTTTTTGATCGGTCCTATGTACAGTAACTTTCTGAGTTCCTCACCTGAGCATTGCCCTGCCAGATTTAGATGGTGATTTTAGAATGTCTACCTCCATAGCCATTCCTGATGTTTTTTCTTATAACTTCCAAATTTCTACCTTACTTACTTCTCCTTTATATATCTTTGTCATGAGTGCCTGAGTTTGGGTAAGAAACCATGCAAGCAGAGCTGAGAGAAAGTAGGTTGTTTCTGACTAGGTGGGAACCCTGGAGTGTTGATCACAGTCATTTGTGGGATTTGTCATGTAACATCAGCGGCTCCGACTGCAGTGAGTACACAGCTTTAGCCAACTTTGGTTGGGGCTGCAGAGGCTCAGTGAATCAGAAAATCAAACTTTTTCTCTCAATGAGCTTAATTTTTTCTTTTTTTTCTTTTTTTTCTTTTTTTTCCTGGAGCTTAGTACTTCTCTAGTCCTAGAACCCTGATAGTGAAAAAACCCTTGTAATGCATTCTGGGTGCATCACACAGGGGTTGTAGTTTACAAACAGGCCCTGAGTTTCTGAATGATACCAGCTCTGGCTTGGTGTGTGATCTGTAGAAGTTACGAGTCTACAACAGCCGTAGCTACAAAGCTGTAGGGGTTTATACTTCCAGTTCTGGAAGCCAACTCCATCAGCAGAGACAGAATTGTAAGATTTACACACAACAAACAAATCCACCTCCTTAATAAAAGTCTGTAGTAAGGAGAAAGCTATTCTTGGCATACATATGGAGTGATCTTCGACATCATTGGTCAGATAAAAAGAAACTGCTTTTTTTTCTGTGACCCCTGCTTTTCTGGATTTCTGCTCCCGTATGTAGGGTTTATTCCACCTTGTCCCACCTAATAATAGTCAGATCTTAAAGAATGCCTGCAGAAATAACTGCTGTGAAATGTAAGAGCTCTAGGTCTCTCTTGGAAAAACAGTTACCAGACTAATCAAGAGATCATTGCTGGTGTAGGAAGCTGTGCCAAGGAATTTGTAGAAACGTGGCTTCTAGAGCTACCCATTAAAATTTGCTGATAAGCATATAACAGTTGAGGCAGCTGGCAGTGATCTGTGATCCAAAAAGTTTGGGAAGATTGTGCTCTGGTAAAGGATTATCTTATTTGTCAGATACACTGTTGGCTCTTTGTAGTGACTTTTAAACTCTTTCAGACGCCTTCAGATGTTTCCCGTGTTTATACTTTTGCTTCCTTTTGGTAGTTGGAGCATTTCTCTCTCTGTCAGCAGTGAAGGACCGTGCTCTAAGCTCCTCTTCATTGATTGTGTTTGCACAGTGACTCAGGCCCTCACGGTCCTCCCCTTGCTGATAGAGCCATCTCATGGACTTGATAGAAAGCTGGCCAGCCGCGCAGCCCCAGCAGTGATCCATAGCAGACTTGGACCAGTCTCTTTCAATCCTTTCTGGTGCTTCCAGCTCTCTTTGAGTGGATATACACATGCAGGAGTCTCCAAGCCTGTGTGCATGTGATTAACTCCACAGTGCAAACAGATGATGTTTGATCTTCTGACTAGTGAACAAGGTCTGATGTCAGTTAAGAGAATAGCTGTTGATGTTTAATGGACAGGCTGCCTTGTGCCCGGTCTCTGTTTCCCAGAAGCAAAGGGCATCTTTCTGATCATTTCTCACAAACACTTCTGTTCATACTGCACAACCAGCAGGTTAATGCTGGGCCCACAGCTGCTTGATTTATGTATCGCAAGGATGCTCTTACCCTCCTCTTTTCTGTATTCTGAGCTGTCTGTGCTCTTTCCTCTCAACTTTCCTCAGTGTGAAAGAAGGAAAACTGTGCCATTGCCAACAGTGGAAGGGAGGGAGAGTGGAGGGATGTGTGACCACCAAGCCAGTCCCATGTGTTACTGCTTGTGGATGGGAGGCAGGAAGAGACAGGACTTGAATGCAGGTTATGTCAGAAGTAGTTGACAGAGCTGTTTTGGTAGCGGTAGCTGTGGCAAGGCACAGCAAGCTGCCAGGCCTTGTTTACCAGTGCGCGTGTGTTACAGGACATGACTGCGCACTCAGAAGTACAGGGAAATGGCTCTTTGGTTGGGCTTGTCTTGTCTTCTTGTAAGTCATGTTGCTCGAGACTGTCTGCAGGTAGCAGCATTGCTTATGTGAGCCATGGTTGGCGTAAAGATTTTACTGACTACAATTAGTCTTGAGACATAGTTGCTAACCTTGGTCACATGCAAGCTTTTTTGCTCTGGAAACCTTGAAAGTGCCCCAGGTGGTGACCTGTGTCCTCCCTGCCGCAGTACTTGCATTATGCCAGTGAGTCAGGCCCTTCATGCAGCAAACCTTTCCTCTAAATGTTTCACCAGCAAGTCAAGGGGATGAGCCACCCTTTGCTATCACACCACCGTCTTGGCGTTTCTCAGAAACGGGCAAAAGACAACATGAGACACATCCTTTTGCCTTCTGATGTGCTCCGTGATGTGGCCCGGATCTTTCTGTGCTTTGCTGTGTTGTATTTAGCACATCCCTTTTACATAACAGACCAAGCGCACACTGCTCTTTGATGTGTAGGTGCCAGAGCCTGTCTGGCAGGGCCTCTCTGTCAGCTCAGTAGGGAACCAGAAGTGAAAAATTCACAGGCAGACAAATGTGATAAATCCTTAACTCTGCTCAGTTTCCGTGTGTCCCAGAGTGCTACCACTATTTGCTGTTGCCTACCCAAAGACCCTGGTGTGTGAACACATTATGGACAGGAATAAATTCATTTTCAGTGTCTTGGGGATGGTTAGGCACAAAGAGGTACTATTTGTCAGTACCTGTAGTCACACTGAGGTGCACTGAGACCAGTCCATGGTGACACTGGGCAGAGAACTGAATTCAGATCTCATGAGTGCCAGCAAATGTCTTCCTCCAAGACCATCTATCTGTCTCCCCTTCCTCCTTTTGCTCTTCCCTGCCGTGAGAGGGAAGGCCATTCCTGCCCCCTGCCAGTGAAGCCTCTCATTGCCTGCTGACCTCACCTGGCATCATCAGGATTTGGCAATGGGTGCCCCTACCATTACTGGGGTCTCTTCCCCTCCCTGCACCAGCAGACACTGGGTGGGGAGTACTAACTCATCCATGTAGTCATTCTTCCTTTGGCCAAATGTTCTGCTTTTGTTTTGCTAACTTGTAGCCTTGGTGTGGTTTGTGTCTGGCAAAGTGCTGCTGTGCTACAGGCACTGGGATGCCCAAATCTATGGGACCTGTCAAAGCCATACACTGCACTCAAGCTGACAGCAGTATTTTGCACTATTTTCCAAAAGTTAAAGTCCTGAAAAACAGTGAGGAGAAGATAAATCTGCTTGAGAGAAGAGACCACTTGGCAAGGGAGAGAGCACATCGGCTCCTGAGCTCTGCAGTGCTGGAGAGGCTCCCATGGGTGCTCGGTGCCACTTTGCCCAAGGGTTCACATCCTCAAGTTTAGCAGGAAGTTTTTCAGGGGTTGCCTGTGCTTCATGCTTTTGCTAGCTGAAACCTTATCAGCTGGTGTCTGTTCCTAGGTCGCTGTCCTACTGCAGTGTCTCCTTGCAGTCTGCAATCAGTTCCCCAAATATACTTGCTAGTACTTTTTAAAGTGTGAATTCCCAGTTGTTCCTTTACACTTGAGATAATCAACTCCAAAGTGAATGAAGGCTGCATTCCCCTAGACACCGGCTGTGGGCCTTGAATAACTCCTGTGAAAACTGCCACTGTGCCCTGGTCTGCAGCGTGCTGCCCCTCTCCCCAGCCTGCTCCCCTGCTGGAGCAGATGCTGCAGCTGGAGGTGCCCTGGTTGTGCCTCGGAGAGAGGAAGGGAAGCTCCTGTTCGCCCATGAAAGAGCCTTTGCAAGTTTTTGCCTCAGAGAGAGTCACTGACTAACCCTTGTCCTCCCAAATGTCCCAGAGCCACTTGAATAGGATTTTGAAACTGTTCTGGACTCGCAGGCAGGGCTCACCTCTACCACCACTCCCAGGGGCTACTGAGAGGTGTATGTACCTCCTTCTGTCCTGAGTTTCTGCTGCCTTGCAAGCACTAAATATCTTTCATTTTTCATCAGTGCAGTGCTGTACACTGGCAGATGCATGTTTGTCAACCCAGACAGCCAGGGTAGTCTGAGGTGTGAACAGCCTCTTCGTTGACAGTGCAGTCAAACCAGGAGGAAACAATACTGTTACCTGATTTAGCAGTATCCATGTCCTTCTTATTTTCAGATCAGCATCTTCATGACCCACCTGTCTAACTATGGGAATGACCGCCTGGGACTGTACACTTTTGAGAGCCTGGTCAAGTTTGTGCAGTGCTGGACCAACCTTCGCCTGCAAACACTGCCCCCTGTCCAACTTGCAAAAAAGTACTTTGAAATCTTTCCTCAGGAGAAGAATCCCTTGTGGCAGGTGAGAAGGCAGTTTTAACCATTCCTGGTGGTTTTCTAAGAGGTATGTCCCACATTTAAAGCAGAGAGCCTGCTGATCCAGAGCACAGAGTGGTAATGCATGAAGTTTTTAGGTTTAACCTTTGTGGCTTCAGGCTGCAAGGGGCAAATTGCAAAGTGGAAGGGATGGGGACTGGGGGTGGTAGGCCACAGCTTAGGGACAAGGATGGCTGTTGTAGGTGACTGGAAGGAGGGTAAAGGGCTTATATTAGAACAAGGTGCTGTGAAATGTTAAGTGTATGTGGAAGGAACTCTGTTTGTTGCTGGAAGAGCTTGCAGGCACGTTAATGTGATTAATCTTAAAGTAATTTCACACCGCAGAATTCATGTTCATTAAATAAAAACATGTTTATTCCATTTTATCCCAGCGCAGCAGCTCTCTGCATGGTAATAAGCAGATGAAATTAACTGAAGGTGATAGAGTTGTCTGTCTGCCAGAATTTCACAGATGCTGAGCTGTACTATCATGGTGGCCCAGCCCAGCGTGGCTACGTAGGGCAAGACCTGTGGTTAACACTCTCAGAGGGACTTTGGCTCCCGTGTCACTTTGGAGCTTCTGAAAGCGTTCCCTCCTGTTTTTATCTAACTCTTCTTGATGCCTGGCAGAGCGTCAGTGTGGCTGTGAAGTGTTCTTCATATGCTAATAGCATCTTCCCTGGAGGACTGGTCTTCCAGCTTTTCTTCCCCTTTCCGTTAGCTCCTGTGGTAATGCTTAATCCCATCGCTTATGCTGCAGAATCCCTGTGATGATAAGAGGCACAAGGATATCTGGTCCAAAGAGAAAACATGTGATCGACTCCCCAAGTTCCTCATCGTGGGACCTCAGAAAACTGGTAATGTTTATCTATCTACCTAATTTATCTAAAAATAGATTGCAGCTTCCATCTCATTCCTCCAGAGAGGACAGCTGGAAAGGTCTGTGTTGTAGATCTGTACGGCTGCCCTTTGTGCAAGCTGCCAAATGACCACAGACGACATTTCAGAGAATCTCAGATTTGTTCTAAACTAAATCTGGCAAGTCTGTCACTTTGCACGTTGGCACTTTCCTTGGATCGGTCCTGATTTGCAGGCAAAAGCCCTACCTGCAGAGTTGTGGTTTGGCTTTTCCACACAAGCTCAGAGAAACTGTGACCTCTCTTAGTTTGTCACAAGACATAAGCTGTCAGCAGGACTAAACACACACGCTTAGCAAAGGTTACGATGAATGTCCCCTGGTGCTTTTATTGTGACAGATCTCTGTACGCACTGCACGCTCCATGTCACCATCAGTAGGAGGTTGAGATCCTCTTTTGTCTGACCTCTGTCACCACCTCTTAACTGCTGCGGCATTGTGGTTGGCAGCGACATGGCTATCTGTACGTACTGTCCTGAGGAGTCCCTTCTAGCCTGAAGAGAGCAAAATCTCTTCAGCCAAAGCCAGGTCTTCAAACCTTGGCTTTCTCTGTAGTGCAGTGAAACGGCAGCCACCAGCCATGCACAGCAAATGGTGATCCTGGCCTGTGGCAGGAAGCACGTCCCAGCCAAACTGCTGTCTCCTGCCTGTGTCACTGTGAAGCTGTTGGTGTGTGTGCAGCATGGGTCCGCCTGTATCATGGCCCAGGCTGCTTGCAATTGCACAGTAAGAAAACTTTCCCCTGGCATCTGATTTATTGACCTGCTGGAGTCCTACAGCAGGATGCAGGGCAGGACTATCAGGCTTGGCTGGGTAAAGGGAAAACATCTACAGCAGAGGCAGGCCAAGCCACCTCTAGCTGAATTCTCATCCAAGGAAACTACTATCCTGAGTACATCTCCTTCCCAAACACGTGATATTGTCCTGCAGTGCCCAGGTCACGTCCTGTTTGGCAGGTATGGGTTCTGCCACGTGACAGTGTGGCTGTGCTACCAGGAAAAAAGGGATGGGAATAGCCCAGCCATGTCAAGAATATAGCTGACATGGGTGACAGTTGTTGCACTAAGGAGGTGACTTAAATCAGCTGCATGAGTTAAAGCCTGGGACTGAACTGCTGAGCCATGCTCAGTCCCAAAGTGCTTGGTGTCACTGCTGTTGTAACCTGCATGAGTTGGGGGCTGGGATGGCATGTATAGGAGTGTGCCCGTGTGGGGACTGTTTTTCGCAGTGTAGATAAAGCCTTTCATTCAGCCAAACACCGCATGTGACCCAGGTCCCGTTAACTGGTTCCTGTTGCAGGCACAACAGCTGTGCACTTCTTCTTGACCATGCATCCAGCTGTCACCAGTAACTTCCCAAGTCCATCCACCTTTGAGGAGATCCAGTTTTTTAATGGACCCAACTATCATAAAGGAATCGATTGGTAAGAATCCTGACATGTGTTCTGTGATAAGTTGCACCTGTGTTCTTTTCCTGAGTCTGTCTCTATGTCCACCTCAGACTTCGTAGTAGCTTCTCCATTTCTGACCAATTGTTTTCATTGCTATTGCTCAGCACATGTTCTCTGTTTTCCTGCTCACCCAACTGCTTACTCCCAGGAGCAGGAGGGGTAGTTTGCGATCCTAGTAACTGTTCACCAGGAGATACCTAGGGGCATGCATACCCAAATCTTTACCTGTACAACTGTGCCATTACGGTGAAGTGTTTCCACCTGGCAGGGAAATACTAGGCCAAAATGGCACTATTATGCCACTGTGTTTCTGGGCAGAGAAACTGCCCGTGTTTCGTGCTTGAAACATGAAAGTTGGGTCCACTGTGGCACCACACTCCCTCATGCCTGGCTCTGAGGGACAGCTGTAAGACTTCTGCCATGGGAGATGCAGGACCTTGTGTGACCTCTCTGTTCATTTAGAGGACTGTTGAAAAGATACTGGAAGGTGATTGGTATTTGAGTGAAGCTCCCATGAGTCAGTGCTACAGAGCAGTAGTACTAGCTGGTAGATGGGCCTAGAAATCGTAGGCATGTGCATCCCCTGGAAAAGTCATCCATCTTGAGCTGAATGTAGCATCACAAGCAAGAGGACAATGTTTGTGTTTAGGATGGAATTTGAGTTTTTAAGTTTAAATTCCAGCAGAGCAGTCTTCCAGTGCTTTACAAGTGTCCTGTCCCCTCATTACCCTCTCCCCTCCCATTATTCAAATGTCAGAGTTTCTGTGTTACTGATTTTACAAGCTCCTGTGAGGCACAGCAGAACTCTTGACCACGTGTCTGAGCTATGAACTGAGGTACAGAGACGAATGATTTAGGTCTAAACGAGTGGTCAGTGGCAGGGCAGGTGGCTGGTTCTGGCCTTTTTCTTGAACAAAACTTTTCTCCTACAGCTTGCAATAAGTACTCTACCCTCACCCTTTTGCTTCCACTGACTCAAGACTTGGGGAACACACTCAGCAAAATACTTTCTTACTCTTTTATCATCTCCAACTTTCCATGCTGTACTCCACCACCCCTTTTCAAGTCCTGCCTCTTCTGGCTCTACACTGGTTTACCCATTCATTGTTTTACTGGGGCAATGCACTTGTTCTGTGAGCCGTGTCTGTTGAGGAGGAGCAAGGACATCATTTTGCCATGTGCCTTGTCTTTGCTGAGCCATGCTGCTTACCAGCGTCCCGTCTGTTTGGCAGGTACATGGAATTCTTTCCCATCCCCTCCAATGCCAGCACAGACTTCATGTTTGAGAAGAGTGCCAATTACTTTGACACAGAGGTGGTACCAAAACGTGGTGCAGCCCTGCTTCCTCGAGCCAAAATCATTTCTGTTCTGATCAACCCTGCTGACCGAGCCTACTCGTGGTACCAGGTAACTTTCCTGCATTGTTTTGTGGGTGAGGGCTAGAGAAATATTCCAGCGGGGCAGAAAAAGCCCAGGGCAGAAAGCCATGGATCCATTTCCATAGGGAGGCCAGGGGAGATGACGCAGGCTGCCTGCAGAGTGTGGACAAAGTTACGTACAAAGGCAGTGGGGTCTGCAGAGATGTGTAAGCTGGCATGGGAAAAGTAGAATTTTTGTTTTCCTGCTCCTTAATTCAGCTTATGTTTTTCAGCACCAGCGTGCTCACAATGACCCCGTGGCGCTCAATTACACCTTCTACCAAGTGATCTCTGCAAAATCCCAGGCCCCTCAGGAACTGCGCAACCTGCAAAGCCGATGCCTGCTCCCTGGCTGGTACTCAACTCACCTAGAGCGCTGGCTAACATACTACCCCTCTGGGCAGGTAAGAGACAGTAGAGTGAAATAGATTAATGATGCTTTGACACTGCTGACTTTGGGTGAGATCATTCAAAACCCTTTGGCCCAGGGGATGAACACTACTGGCTGGCCTGAAAGAGATGACAAAGCAGGGAGTGGTCTCTTGGAGCCCCTTGTAGGTTTATTGTAGAGGAGCTGAGAACAAACCTCTCTGTCTCTTCCCAGCTCCCTTTCCCCCAGCCCCTTATATTCTGTTTTCATTTCACCTTCTGTCTTGTCTTTTGGAAGAACCACCACTTGCTTCTTCCTTTTATGAGCTGGTAAGAAATCAGACTTGAATACTTCAATTTTGCACTTTACTGCATTTGTAAAAGTAAATGAGTACAAGACAATACTGTGATCTCCCAAACACCTCCACAGGTTTGGGAGGTTCAGGAAGAACAGCAGTGTCAGCACTCCCTTCCTTTCATCTAGGCAGCCTGCAGCACCGGGACCCTCTACAGGCCCAGCAGGTGTTCATCCACTTGCTGTGGTTTCATTGCTTTAAAGAGAGGCTCTTGGACTCTGCTACTTGTTAGTTTTCATGTTGTGAAGTGTTTAGCTGTCTGCTGAGGGGAAATTTCACTGCAGAGATGTCGGGTTTCTGTGTGTAAATTTGCAAAAGGTCAATTAATATACACTACAGACCATTTCTGTCTCTAAATTCCCAAGAAATGTATAAGCTGTCTAATATATTGTGAGTCAGAAAATACTTTTTCAGTTCCTTTCTGTTACTGCAATTATCCTCAGATAGTCTGTACTCCAGCGGAGTCTTATAATGCCCATTAGGCTGCTGCTTTGGCAGAGAATAACTGCACATGGTAGATCTGCCAAGACTAAAAGAGAGAAGGGAAAACAAAGCAGAGACCTATATCCCTGGTTACTGTCAGACTAGGACTAGTGCAATCCAACTATTTGTCATGGAATATTTAGCACAAAGAGCAAGTCACTGATGCCACATCACGAGAAGTTGTGGCGAGTAGGAACTCCTCCAGGACAGCGTGATGTGTAGCCAGAAGCTCTCGTATTAATCCTGCCACCCATGCCTTCTGTGTGTGAGAATTAAGAATTTAACCAACAATTAAGTCTGCCTCCTTCATAACCAATGTGAGGCAGAAGCTGGTTACTGCGTTCTTCCATGTCTGTGGAGTTGGAGTAGGCAAGCAAACGTTGACTGTTCTGACATAAAATGTACCACCATATTCTTGAGCTTGAATCTTATTGCCTTACTATTCCTGTGAGGAATGATAGAGCCAGTGAAACCAACTGTGTGGTCACTGTTTAAAAAAATTGCATTGTATGGCCACTCTTTGTGGTGGTACCTTTGTATTGGCACACCATCCTTATACTTGCTATGGGTCAGGGTCTCCTACTTTCCCCAGACTTCAGCTCATGTGACTATTTCTCTACCATGTTCTTTGGAATAGGTAATTTATTAGCCCGAGTATTGTTCATTATTGTCTATCATACATGTAACAGAAGAATAATCTTAGGTTACAGAATATTTAGCATAATGGCTGACATCTAAAAAAGGATGCATGAGACAGTCTATAAATCACGCTACTGCTGGGCCTCAGTGCTCAATTACAGGGGGGTTTGGCCAAAGACAAGTTTATTAAGCAAGGCCTGTTGGGATTTACTGTCCCATGGTACTTGTGGCCCTTATTGTAACTTCTCTATCTGCGGTGACAATGGGCCGCATCCCCCCACCATGTGGCTCTAGAATAAATAGATGTCAGTAGCCTTTACTTACGTGAATGAAGGCCCAGGGCAGTTTTGAGAGCCAGAAAGCTCACGAGTGTCACTCAGCACAAGCTGTTAGAGGTTAAGGTGGCTGCTGTTATTTCAGATCCTCATTGTGGATGGTCAGGAGCTGAGACACAACCCCGCCTCTGTAATGGACAACATCCAGAAGTTCTTGGGAGTTACACCGCTCTTCAACTACACCCAGGCCCTCAGGTAGGGAAATCACTTCTGGGGAAGTTGCTTTCTTAGCCAAGTGTGATACTAACAAGCACTTGATTGGAAGAATATGTCTTATCTCTGATTGCAAGACCTGCAAAAGTTTCAGAGGTATGTCTAAACCCCAAAATTAGGTTCAGATTGTTGTGTTTGGATAGCATGAGATATTAGACTGGAATCATAACTTAGTCTTTCCAGAAATGAGAGGGGAGAGGTGGTTTTTGGCATTGTCATGGAGAAGCATGAAGCTGCTCACAGCAATAATTACAATGTTTTCCATTTGGTGTTTGCAGTTTCACAAAAGGTGCCGGAATTGTTAGAGCTCCTCACGCTTTGTGTTATACCTTGTATCTGGCAGAAAGCAGAGAAGGTATGATAAAAATGTGTGACAGGCTGCTCTTATATTCACCTAGATGGAGATCAGGGACACATCACACAGTTTTGAGGTAAAGGGCTTATTATTACAGAAGGCATGGACTTGACAGGTGCCCAGAGCTGTCTGAGGAAGAGTTAGCAGAGGCAGCACCTCGCTGCTGCTAAGCTGAAGGATGTTACTGAGCCATTATTGTGATGTTGTCCACAGTGTAAATGCAATTAATCTGAATAGATGAAATAAGTGCCAGCTGAAGGTGGACTGTGGCAATATCAGTCTTCAGTGGAAACTCTGCAAGCCCACTGGAGATCTTGAATATTGCTCTCTGCAGCTGAAACCTGTTTTCACGTCTTCTCTGCTATCTGAGCCTATGCTAGCTGAGGGGAGTAGGTGTGTCTGTGTGTGTGTAGGCACATGGCACTTGCCCTTCCTTTAACAGTAAAGAGAGGAGCACCAATTCAGGCCTCCTCCTCCTACAAGTGTTTTCCAAAGGGGTGGCACATGGCTGCCCCAGGGTGTGCAGATTTAAAGAAATGTCAGATTACTTGAAAGCCTTACTTGCTGAAGCACGTGTTGTGATAGTAAATGGTCTATTTACAGTAGTGGTACCAGCTGTTACGTTTCCCCTCCCCTTCAGCCAGGGTCAGAAAAGGAGGAGTATTGGTGAACTTGCCTTAGAGTTTGGTACTTGCTCAAACCTCAAGCTCACCTTTGGCTGATCGAGGGACAAGACAGACCTGACGTGGTTCCCTGTGTTTTAGCAAGAGAAGAAGCACTGAGACTTTAAACACACGGGGATTCTCTAACACCTCTCAACTAAAGAGAAGATTTAAAAGTATTTTACATACACTAAAACATTGACTTTTTTCCCCCAAAGCTTGACAGACAAATGTAATACCAAGTTACCTCTCAAATTTGCATAAAGCTGAACCAATCGTGGTTGTAAAGGATTTTTTGTCACAGTATTGAAGTGCTAAAAACAAAAAACAACAACAAAAAAATGAATAGCAAATAAAAAAATTAAGCATTGAAGTGGGAAATAGCTGTGGAGTTATTTAATTTCTGCTGCTACTAATTGAGCACGTGGCTGTATCTTCTAAAGACAAGTGTCCTTTTCAGATTTGATGAAGCAAAAGGATTTTGGTGCCAGCTGCTAGATGGAGGAAAGACTAAATGCCTAGGAAAGAGTAAAGGAAGAAAATACCCTGATATGGATTCCTCGGTGAGTAACTGAGTAACTGTCAAATTTATTGGTAGCAAGAAATGTAGAAACATAAAACACAGTGAGCAAACAAACCTGGATTTTCCTGCCATCAGTGGTAGGAAATGACCTGTGGAACAGTGACAGAAACATGTTCAGGGTAGCATTTTCTTTTACGCTAATGTGGTCTGTCTTTTCCACACAGTCACGGCTGTTCCTAAGAGACTTCTACCGGGAGCACAACATTGAATTATCCAAGCTGATGAACAGACTTGGACAGCCCCTTCCAACCTGGCTCCGAGAGGAACTGCAGAACTCCAGCTGGAGCTGAGGGGGACTCCCTTGTCCCCAGTGCCATTGGGATGTGTGGTGCTCCAACACGTGCTATGATGCCATCTCTTGTCAAGCCAGAACAACTGGACAAATGAGCAGTAGCAGAGAATGTGCATGTGGAACCTTTCCCTACCACTGGGAAGGGCTGCTGCCTCTGACACTGCCCTGGCGCATGGAGTGCAAATCTCATTCTCGAGTATTAATGGTGTGTTACACTTTGACTCTTACTTGCAGGAAGGATTTGTAATGCCTGCCCTACTTTGACCAGGAGAGAGAGCACAGTTAACATTTGATGTTTAAATTACTCTTCTCAGTATATGAAATGGGCACTAGCTGGAGGGTTGATGTCTTTCTCCTCTGAGTCCAGAAAAAAAAGATTTAAGAGGTAAGATATTGAGCCCACTGCTGAGGAAAGAGGAGCAGCTTAGTAAAAGGGGAATCTAGTCCAGTGAACCCCAGCTTTTATCCAGTAGTCTGCTTGGGAACAGCAAGGTACAAGAATGCCTTGTTCCTCCCCATGTAGAGTACAGTGGCCGTGATTGTTACTTACAGTGCCACTGTGTGTGGTTGTTGGGGACTGCACCTTCTTGGAGACAGATGTAACAGAGGTAAGATTGGCTCTCCTTATCTGCAGCCTTGCTGGTGTAATATGGTGTCCAATGACTTTGGTCAATGGGCAGTGGGAGATAAGGCAAAGTTGCAGATACTGACCCAGAATTCATTTCTTATCATTGGGAAAAGGTTGCCATATGTGACAACATGGCAAATATTTCTCTGTAGGGACTTTAGCCGTATCAGAAGATAATGGAAGGAGTGGTAAGTCCCTTTAGAGCACTTTGGAGGCCTGTGTTAGCAGAGCACAGTAGCTGGGGGAGGCAAAGCTCAGGTATTGTTAAATAAGGCTGAAACAGCTGAAAGCATATTGTTCAGTTCCCTGTGTCAGATCAGCTTAAAAAAAAAAAAAAAAAGCAATATTTTTGTCTTTTCAACAGCTCCAGAACCCCTACCATGTATGCAGATAGCTAACACCTGTTTAATCCCCCTGCAGTCCAACAATCCAAGGTGAAATGCAAAAAACAGTCGAGTAAGTATCATTCAGATATAAAGGGGAGGCTTAGAGTTCTAAGTGGTTTCCTGTATCCAAAAGGGGCTGTTTGTTTAGATTACTACTTCTGCACGTAGTCAAGTAAGTACACTACACTAAGGTGCTGTGCCTCCTCCTGTGATTGCTGAATAATTTTTCTCAGAGGAAATCCTCCATCCTGGTTGTACATGTTTTCTATTGCTGAGCCATGGGCTTCTGAAGTCATGTGGGCCATTGTCCCTCCCTCCTGGGCACAGATGGCCCTTAAATATTGCTGCAGTTCCGGAGGGGGGCAGGATCCATGCGAACACAGATTATGGGAATTTCCACAACTGTCGTAAGCTACTTTTCTCCTATCAGGGGAGAAAAGTTGCTTCAACCAAGCTTTTCCATTGAGCCTTAGGTATTGTGTATTTCTGAATGAATGGTGCATTTACCGTTGTATGTAAATGTATATAGTATGCAATATAGTATTTTATTTCATGTGCCCTTGGAAAGGGTTATTTTGTGCAGCCAAAAAAAAAAGGACAAAGACTAGAAACCCCTCTCTCACTCCTGTTGGAGAGAAGAGCCCAACTTCCTGCACTGGGTCATGTACAGCATCATTCACATTGAATGATAATGAAGAAATTCTTGGCTCTCAAAACTGAGCACAAGTGTCTGAATAAAGGCTAGAAGTAGTAGTAAGTGGATTCAATAAATGTACTACTTATTTTTCTTCTTTGTGATGCTTTGGAGTGATGTCATGGACCTTAAGCTGGTAGAAGGGTAAAGAAAAAAACATGAAAAACCCATTCCAGCTCTTATAGCTGATATTTGGGAGGGCAACAAAGGTGTTTGTTTTAATTATAATTTTAAGTCCTTTCTGCAGCACTAATGTACTAAAGGTGTCTTTCTCTGCACATGTACCTATAGGCTTGCAGAAGCCAGCACAGCACAGAGAACCTGTGGTTGGAGACACATCCTTACTGGTTTGTACAAGTGATGACTTTTGAGCTAGTCCCAGCTACCACAGCAGCTCCCAGCTGCCATGCTGCAGCAACAGAGCTTTGCTGTGAACCTCCTGTCCAGACATGCATCCATTGCATGGCCTTGGCCAGCAGCCCATGAGTAGACCTTCAGTAATACACAACCTTACGTTCAAGTGGTAGCAAAATATTATTTAAATAGTCACAGTTGTGACAGAATTATAAAACAGCCTTTCAGCTCTCACTTCACCAAGCACTTAGAAACAAACACAGCATCAGCAGAGCAGGTATTTTTTACATGCTGCCACAGAAGGATCCCAGAACCACTGCTACTGATGCTCCATTACACACAGAGCTTCCTTCTTTTAATCTATTACAGGTTGTCACTTACACAATTACTTCATACTTTACTTCAATACCGTAGTAAATTGTCAGGGAGATAGATTCAAACGTTTAAAAAAATAATAATTAAGGTACCAAAAATAAATCTGGGAGGAGCTTACTAAATGTCAGGGCTGTTCAACTGGTGATAGTCCTTCAGTCAAGGCAGCAAAGGGCAGCTCTGTATTCTCAGTATTTATCCTTCCCTCCCCACTGATTACTTCATTTCTATGCTGTGCTAGTTCTTTACTGCGAACAATAATGGAAAACAAATCACCTGCTGTGGCCAGATCCAAATGCAGGATGTCCTTATCTGATTTAGCTGATGAAGAGTCATTTTCAAATCTGGTAGCCCTCTTAGAGCACTCTGCTGTAAAAGCGATCCGCTTTCCAGACATCCCTTCGAAGCTGTGGAAACAGCTTAAGAGAAGCTCTTACAATATCAGGTCTACGATTTCAAAAAGCCAACAGCAGTCTTTTCCAGTGAGATACATTGATTACTAGATACTGACACAGTCCCTTACGCATTACTGACCCTCACAGCTCATTTTAACAGTGGAAATAAGTCATAAATAAACCTTATCTTAACTCACTGTTCAGTAAAGCAGAACTTCATGGTAAGTAGTTAGTTAGCTTTCAAGACAAGGAAAATGTTAAGCACAGAACATTACCTGAAAATTGTTTTGTAATGTAGTAATTTTTTTTTGTCTGATGCATAGGAAATTGAGCCATCAGAAAGGCCTGTGATTTTAATAGTAGCCGGATCAGGTCACTTCAGAACTGGACGCGTGCATGGCAGGTGAGAACTGGCAAAACAAATATTAAGAAACAAGCCTCTTTCATCTACAATACTCTTGCAGAATACATAGAAATAATTTATTAAGCTCTTCGGTCTATTTTTGGCTTTAAAGAGTATTTTCTTTCCAAGACTCAAATCCTCCCCATTCTCATCTCTGTCACTTTATTGACTTACTTGTCTAGTCTCTCCAAAATGCTTCTAGACCATACGTCCATAATTCTGACACTGCAACAGCAGGCTGAAATCCAGCTCAAGTTTACTTTGCATTGGTAACAAGGATCATAAATCACACTGTTCTCAGAACTCTGCCGAGTCAAGTATTGGACAAGGTGCATGTCAAATTTTATAATAACGTGTTGGCACTAAGGCCCTGCACAACTGTTGCCCTTAAAGCCCCAGCATTCGTAACAGTGATGCATTCCTGGTTGACTTATACGAGGCAAAGTAAAGCATGAAATCAAAAGAAATTACAGGGGACCGTTCCACAGTCATACTGCACTCTGTGTACACATACTGTACAAAATAGATTCTAATGCATTGCTAGCACTTTTTTCCCCTTCTTATAGCTCACCATTCCCTTCACGGCAATAGAGTAATTGTGCAGTGCAGACTGTACAGTATTAAGTAGTTATGCTATAACTGCAAACAGGCAACATCAACAAGAAAACAATTGCTTACAGAGCACAGACACTGTTATTATACGAACAATTAACAATATACAGCAGTGAAGTTACCTTGTGACAGCTCACAAGGCTTGCATTTGGCAGTTAGCCCTGGGAAAAAGCTTTAACTAACTAGTCATAGGGTCAAACTAAAACCCTAGCACAGAATATCCCCAAACTGCACTTGCAGTTTTCACAGATTAATGATACTCCTTGACAGGAGCCTTGACCAACTTGCCCCAAGTTCAAGTACCCTTAGAATGGGAACAGGAAGCAGACAGAAGTTCAAAAAAATCCACATTTGAATTGTGCTGGGGAGTGAGAGGGGAGGTAGTAAACAAAAATAAAAGTATTTAAGACAGATGCTCTTTCATGTTATTTTAACATAATCATGTCATATGGAGTTCTAATTAGGGCACACAGGAAGAAAACATAATATAAATAAACTGTAGTTGAGAGCAGTTCATGCTATCAGTAGAGATTAAAAGTAAAGTCATACAACAGTTGTGGTCATCAAAAAAAAAAAAAAA
>VXAA01003156.1:350019-419933 GCA_013399115.1 Anseranas semipalmata
TTTTTTTTTTTTTTTTCAATCTCTCCCCCAGGTGCATCCTGGAAACTAATATTTTGCCATTGTCTCAATTTCTAGATAAGAAAAAACAACTTTCCTGAGTCTTACAGAAAACTATTTCAAATTTATGTCACATTACAGCTAATTTATACCAAGAGATGGTGTTAAACTTCATGGACATAGACCTTGCTTACTCCATTTCCATTGATGCTGTCAAAACTATTCAGTGTGCGCTAGCACTATGTAGCAATGGCCGAGCTAGCTCTAAATAAGCTGGGAAAGTAAAAGCCTGTACTCTGCTGCAAAATACAATAGTTCTAGGCTTGATAAAAACCTGCCCACCCACCCCCAAAATAAAATAAAAACAATTTAAGTTCAGCAGCTCCCTAGGAGGGTAATTCTGTCAGGGTTCTCACAGAAAGAAAATGCATATCCCAAATAAATACTAATAAGAGTAAACAAAAAATAGAAAGAATCACACTTTTCAGCTACTCTAGCTCTACCTGTTAGGCATCATCATCAGATGACAACGCCAACTCAGATTGTTCACTGGCTGAAAAGACACTGAAGTCCAAAGGCAAGTAATGTTCTGCTAACTCACGTTCCTGGAAAGGGCTTCCAAAGGAAACCTTCCACAGGCAAGAAAGATGGTTGTAGGTGAATATGTCCTACATGTTCTCCTACAGAGGGAAGGAGGGAAGCAGGCCCTCTCAGAGGCTGGTGTGCCTACCTGATTTATACAGAAAAAGGTGTGTCTCTAGCAAGAGATGTGTACCAAGCACAATTTTGTCCATCATGTAAGAGCAAAAATCACACCACTCCTTCTAATGAGCCAAATAGCCAAAAGTCCAGATGTAGTTGTAGCACATCTACCAACTTCACTAAAGCCAAGATGTTACCCCTAAAGACTCAGAAACTATGCAGGGATCAAAAGATTACGTTCTAGATATGCTGCTGTCCTAGATACAGCTTAATTTTTAAGGCTAAGACCACATACAGATAAGGGGAAAAAACACTAAATAGACACCAACTTCTTCAGGGAAGGAGAGGGGAAAAATGTATTTCCTATGGTCACATGAAAAAATAAATCTGGTAAGTGAGAGAAAGTCATTGTAAACAGAGGATACAGGAAGAAGTATGATCTAAAGACCTCATTCCTCCTACCTTCAAGGAATGGACCATGAATTAGACTTCAGCAAATGTGACAATAACCCATTGGCAAGGTCACCTGTCACAGAATTTCACCTGTGTCTTCATGTAAGCAGGGACCAGGCCCTATCCAGACAAATACCTGTAGCTATTAGTGCTGACTAAATTCAGCATTTTTTGCCCAGCCTGAGAAGCAGTAGTAGCCAACCCAAAAAAACAGGTTCTCAGCTATGTAAAAGACATTCCTACACCAGAAGAGCTCTAGAACATCCAGCTGCTGTGGCAGATAGATAGTCTTCACTGCAGCCACCACACGTGTTGCTGGTAAGGACTCTAGAGAACATTTACTCAAAGTGAAAAAACACATCGCTTAACTGAAAGTCAAAGGGAATTTGAGGTGGCTGTGAGCTCTGCTCTTTCACAGGTTTTATGCTGAAGTGTCTTCAGAATTTCTGAGCATAAGTACTTTCCCCACGCCTGGAATACTGACCAAACTAATGACTGCACTGGGTATTAATTTTTCTAACTTAATGGTAAATTAATGCATCTGGGACCACCAGGGCTTGTTTCATCTCCTATAAAGGAAAGATTACCCCAAGAACCTTCCAGCCACATGGCAGATAAAAACAACATCTCCTTTCTCACTGTCTTCCTGTCCTTGCTCAGATATATTTCCATGGCATACAGCTCAGGAACAACAAAAGATTAGTAGATGCAGAGATCCCGGACAGAGCACGTTCTGACAGATACGAATAAATGAGAAGGCAGCATCTCCACACAGTTACCCTTTCTGACAGCTCCCCGAGTACTCTTTTTCAGCGAAAAGACTGGAAACTTCTGAAACTACTGACCTGTGCCTCATACCACTGAGCTGCTTGTTCAGTTGATGTCAGTCTGAGGTGAGATTCCCTGGCTCTTCCTCTGTCTGGGCTTTGCAGCTGCTGGAAGACAACTCTGACAGGGTCTGTCATATGGAAGCAGTGCAATCTCTGTATAAGGACTAGAGTGGGTAAAATAACCAAAGAGAGAAAGTTTTGAGCACAGTGAAAGATAATAGGCATTACTATTTCTTTTCTCTTACTCACTTCATGGGGACTACACAGAAAGAGACAAGTACACTTCTCATAAATTCCATTCTAACCTCATTGTAAGCAGCTCCACTGTATTTCCTCAAAGCAAAGATACTGGTGACAGTGTTCTCATGCTCCTGATGTATTTTAATTACAATAGTCTGAAAACTTGCCTGTTCAGGGTCTAAGTGTAGTCTTCTAATAGATATCACAAATAAGGCTCTGCCATTTCATTTCCCTATTCATTCCAAATCCTCGATGCAGTAACAGTCACCTCTGCTCCTGATACTTAACACATTCAGCTTTTTTGCCCCTTTCCCTTCTGCTTCTTTCCTTCAAGAAGACATTCCCTTTTCTTCCCTTAATTGTTCTCCTATAAGCAGTGGAAAGGAAAAGATTAGACCTTTTTATTAGAAAACTCTAATTTTTTCTCCAAACTACTTTCCCAGTATCTGAACATACAAAAACCAGACAGCACAGAAAGTGCTCCAGGAACCCAAACTTTCTAGAGATGAGGCTGTGCTCTCCTTTCAAAAGCCTGGACTTTTGCTCAATAACAGGCAGCTTACAACTAACACAGTTTAAAAAAAAAAAAAACAAAAAACTTAACACATTCTTACAAGCATAAGCATTTATAATTAGCATGTAACTAGACAGTGGAACACCTTCTGGAGGTATACAAAGGGCTGGAAGGGGATATTTAAACAGTTACTGTTGTACAATCAGAAGCAGAAGAACCTTGATCACACTCCCTGGCCTGTGCAGTTCAGGAAGTCAAACCAAAGGAGCCTGTTCATCTGCTTTGCCCTATGCCTATGAGTTAGTTTTTAATGATACTCTTAAGAAATAAGTAAAGATCGAACAGGCATACATTTTTAGCTTGTAGAAACTAAAAGCTCCCTATTGTCATTGCCTAAATCCAAGTAAGAAGCAAAATATATTACTATTGAGACATTAAGATTCTTAACATCCATCAATCCTCTGATTACCAATTTAAAAAAAACAAACTGAAATTTCTGTGCTTGTATGCTTACAGATGGCAGTAGCCTTCTAAATTTCCTTGGCATAAAAATAAAAGCTTTCTAAAATTAATTTTCTGTAACACTGTCCCTATTGGATCTCTGGGATAGTCCACCAAAAACCTCTCACAACTCATGGGAGCAGACCGCTAGGCTTCTTTAGCAATTACATCAAGTGTGAGCAGCTTCTGTTTTGCATAAGACGTTGGAAATACAGAGCTCCACATTACCACACAGTATCGCTGCTGTCCAGACTAGAAGAGGGAACCCGGTGGCTGGCAGAAGTACAGACACTGCACCAGGATGCCACAGGCTTACCACCAACTCCGCTCACACCCATCCCATCAACCACCCAGTCAGCACGTACCTCAGCCTCTGCAGAGGCACATCATTCTCAGAGCAGTACCAGGCAAGAAACTTGGGTCACAGCTTGTGTAAAAGCTCTGGCCACCTGCCTTGTGCTGGCTGCTTTTCCCCAAGGCAAGACATCTATCTACCAGCACTCACAGGAGCTCCCGCTGACACACAGCTGGCCAGTTCCATCAGACTGTCAATGTCATAGCAGAGAGAAAAGAGAGTCAGTCTAAGAAAACGAGTGTTTAATCAGGAAACGAGAAGAGACAAGGGATAAGAAACTGATTACAGGAGAGTATTACCTCAGCCAAAAGAAACACGATTGTACAACTCTGAATGACCAGGATCAAAACATCCTAAGAGCCAGGAGCGCCCAGTCAGGGACACTCTTGAGAAAGAGCCTAAGCACTTCTGGCAGTCTCCAGGCAGCTCAGGGCAGTCTTGGACTTTGCCCAAGCTCCAACCTCTGCCCTCAGCAGCTGCTGCAGAAAGCCGCAGAGGTGGCCCTGGCCCTGCTACTCCAGTCTCAGCTTCTCTCAGCAGGAGGTGCTGAAAGGAATGGAGGGAGCACTGGCTGTGTGCAGCAGTCCCAGCCTCTCCCGACAGGAGATGGTGTGTGGAGTAAGAGAAGCCCATACAAAAAAAAAAAAAGTTTACATATTTATAAATGCCAAAATAAATATTTAAGACAGACTCCCCCCACCCCTCAAACACGTGCGTAATCACACTGCAAACTGCTCGCAGGACAGCCTCCAGGGGCTCAGGAAAAAAAGCAGTGACTACACCACAGGGCAGCCAGCTCGACTTCCTTCTCATTTCCTGATGCTTCTGAAGCCTGCAGCCCACTGGGAAGGTGGAGGAAGAGCGAGCAAAGCAGAGCGCCAACACGCAACAGTGCTGGAGAGGAATGTCATGGTATAAATACATCAGATCAGTGGTTTCCAACAAGTTAAAACTAAAATAAAAAAAGACACCAGAAGGAAGGATGGTGTAAATGGAACTACAACTATGCGGGGCAAAGGGTTGTGTGTCCGTGGAGCTCCGCCTGCTGTCACGGTGAGAAGGTGGTCATTTCCAGAGAGACCCTTTGCCACAGCTCCTTTGTCTGCTTGCTGCGCTTTAGGTTCTGGAGAATATCATTAAACTGCATCATGCCCATGGGAGTCAGGCAGAAGGCGCTTCTGGCGCTGCGGATGGCATTCACAAAGTCATCGTAGTCAGCTGGAATGAGATGGATCAGCCGGTGATGGATGTACTGGATGGGAACAGGGAAAGAGCCTTAAGGTATTTGCTCACCACCCTCATGCTGGTGACATTCTTAGCAGGACTCAAGAGCTCCGAAGGTGATACGTCACACGATCCCGTTACCCCACAAGAGGTCCCAAGACTCAGAGGCTCTGACAGAGAGGAGAGTTAGCTCAAAAGACAGTAGTGCTGTATCTTACATCCTAACATGGCCAAGGCAACTGCCCCCTCAGAGTACCAACATGACTACACATCATCATCAGGCATTTTCTCCTTCATGAGCACCAGATGGTGGCATAGTACAGAGCAAAAGGGTCAGCTAAAGCCCTTCTCCATCACCCACCAGCATCCAGCCCTCACACCATTCATTCTGCAGGCTATACATGGGGACCCAGATGTTCACTGGACATCATCTTCACTAAGGAGTATGGCAGGAGTAAGGCTTGCTCTGAGTTGCTACAAAATATCTCTAAGGCTAGCACTCTCAGTCAACATCTGCTACTTCATCAGCTTCTCAACTAAGGCACCAAAACTGCAGGTTCAGCCTTTGAGAAATTTCTTTCCCTAATGGAGCTCAGAAAAACAGCTCAAGTGAAGAAGCTGTCATTTCCCAGAAATACCATCCAGGTGACAGGACAGCTAACCCAACCTGGACAGTATGTCTACAGAATCACTCTTATGGTCACTTACTCAGGGGTGTCCTGTTTACACTGTTCTAAGGAACAGGCAGCTGGCTCAGAGAAACACACTTGTCCTTGTTTCAGTAAATCCTGAGATATCTGTATTGGTAAGTGACCAAGCCACTTCCCCTGTTAATGCCAGCACTGGCACTTCAGCCAGCCATGCCAGGGCTTTGTGATGTGGTAAAGACAGACTACAAACAAGGAAGGCTAGAAAGAGAGGTGGACAAGTGGCTTGAAAACATAGCAGAGAACAAGTACAGAAGTTAAAAGGCACAGGTAGCATTTGGAGTGAGAAAGAAAGGACTGGGAACACAAAACCACTCCATCCTGTGTGGTGAGTGCAAGAGGCCTTGGAAGAATCAGTACAATATGGTCCTCTGTATGCAGCCTCCATACGGGCAGGCAATGCCTATTCTAGTCCCTGCTGAGGGAGAGGGATGCATCAGGCAATGGACCAGTTCAGCTACCAGCACCCAAGGCCCCTTCCCCTCTCTGCACATGCATACACAGGCAGTACCTGCAGGGCAGGCAATGGCCTGGCAGCTTTGACAGGCAGGAAGACAGACCACACGTTACCTGCAGGTAGGCCTGCTGGCACCTCTGCACCAGCTGGTGGAAGGCTGGGGTGCGCAGGTGATTGTGCACATGGGCAGGGTTGAGCCTCTGTAGAGCTTCCATGATGATCTCCTGCAGCACAAAAGGGCTCAGCACCCCCTTGGCTGCACCAACACAAAACTGATGCACATAGTTTACACCTGCACAGGAAGAAGTCAGAACAACAGTGTTAAGGTAAGAGACACTCAAGATATCAGGCACTTCCCAGCAAGAACCTGGACTTGGAGAACCTTTTTCTCAGTGTAATGTACCCTCCAGCAGGCCTGGGGGAGAGAGTCTAGCAAACTCATGGGGACAAGATACTATTCTGATATATCCATCAGGTCTGAGTAGAGACCAAGTACCACTCAGTCACTGATATTCCCAGTTCACCTGTCTTTAAAAGGGATAGGAAAAAAAACTGATGTGGCAAGGTAACTACAGAGACAAGAATGCACTGTATCTCCTCCCATCAATTCCTGCCTGCCCATCTAGGAAGCACCTGCAGCACCAGCACCCAGGTCTTGCGGATGCTGGAAGGATATTCAGGCTTCCCCACTGCTGTCTACAGTGGAGCTCCGCTGACAGTAGCAGAAGTCATGCCACTAGACAGGCTGTTTGTAGGTTGTTTTTAAGTTCTTACTGCTGATGAAAGAATTAAAAATACGAGATGACAAAAAAGACCCAAGGTCAAAGTGTAAGTAAAACAAAACAAAAAAACAAAAAAAACAAACACTTGGTGGTTTGAGCACCTATTCCTATAAAAAAGGTCTTCACAGAAGGCATAAATATACACAAAGAAGAGAGGAATACCTACGAGATAGTGGAAAGGGAAAAGAAAAAGTTATTGTTACAGAATGCATGCTCTGAGTCCTGTCCAACCCCATGCGCTTCCAGTGCCTCAAAATTCAACAGCAGGCCAACAGAACCCAGAAAAGGGACAACTGCCTGGATGAAAGAGCAGCAGGGATCTTCTGAAACTCTCTCAGAAATGGAAACAGATACCAGGCTCACCCAATCTTTGAAGTTTCATTCTTAGGAGAGCTTCCCACCCCGCCATGGCCCAAATCCCAGGAAGTGGATTTCTGCTGAAGTACTGCTCTGAGCCTTACCTAACTTTGCAGCTAACCCAAGGAGCCATTTTACATCCTCCGTGTAGGGTGGGCTGCGGGAGAAGTTGTTGGGATGGTCGTTGTGAGCTCTTCGGCCAAGCATCTCCAGAGCCAGCATCCCTGTGAGAGAGGGGCAGCCAGAGTCAAGCAGCACTTCTGCCCTGAAAGACTTAGTCTAGCACCTCACTCAGTGCAACACTACCTCATTGGCCTGCCCTTCATCAGCATAAAATTCCCTAGCTGCAAAGAGTCCACAGAGAAACAAAAGGCCCACCTTGGAGACTGTCACCAAAGGAAGTAGCTGGATCTGCTCCAGGCTGGGGAATGTACACAGCCATCACCTCACTATCACAGAATCACAGAATATCCCGAGTTGGAAGGGACCCATAAGGATCATCGAGTCCAACTCCTGGCACTGCACAGGTCTACCCAAAATTTTAGACCATGTGACTAAGTGCACAGTCCAAATGCCTCTTAAATTCAGACAGGCTTGGTGCAGTGACTACTTCACTGGGGAGCCTGTTCCAGTGTGCAACCACCCTCTCAGTGAAGAACCTCTTCCCAATGTCCAACCTAAACCTCCCCTGCCTCAGCTTGACACCATTGCCGCGGGTTCTATCACTGGTGATTAAGGAGCTGCCAAGAGATGCTCCACTAGGATCTACAGCAGGGTCAAGCCCCAAAGACTGCACTACAAAAGGTGTCCTGAAAGCAAACGATTTGCTCCAAATTTTGCAACAGGGAGGCTACCCAAATCAAACTACTTAGCTGCAAAGACAACAGGCCAACAGTGTGCTGCATAGTGTCAATATGTAAGCTTTTTACTCATTCCACTACACTTCTTCACACAAATTCTCACATTTAAACAGCTTTAAAATACCAACAGGCGCTATGTAATGCAAAAGCCTGTCTTGATCTTCCAGACCCTCTTCTCCCATTCCCTTCTCTGTTATTCAGGCTATTAAATGCCTTTCATGGCTTACTACTTACCACTACGATGCTTCCCATGACATCTGCACCCCTTTCTGACTGACAAGTACTTTCTTCTCTAGCTTTCAACAAAAACTCAGGCAATATCGAGACAGTTTTTCTTCCATTTTCTTGCTGCTTCTCTTCTTTTGCTGCCCTGCGCTGGCTTTGCTTATCTTAGGAGGCTTCCTCCTCCCCCCCGATGTACCTGCTGGGTTGGACCGTGACTATGTATGAGTAGCTCACTGCAGTCTACTTTCAGTGACAAATCCCAAGACTGATATCCTTGTACCAATTGCAGTTTCATGCAGAGACTCTATTTCCTCATAACCACTGCGACTGGGAAAGGAATACTAATTACATACCCACACTCCATGTCAGTCTTCAACAACCTAGTTGGAGAAGCACAGGGCACATCCCTCTGTGCCTCTGAAGACCCATCTGGTATTACTAAACCAGAGGTGTGCCTGCACCATCCATGAGCAGCAGGAACTGAACTCCATTTTTTCACAGTCACAACTTCCACAACCACATCCTCAGAACCCTATCCAGACTCCTTTACAATACACCAGCTGAAAGGCAAGACTCTTCCCAGCTCTAACCCACTGAGCTTTCTCTTCTACTCTCATAGCTCTCAACTTCAACTGTTCAACCTTCAATTGCTATGCCTCCATTTTTAGCCTCCACATATGATCACGAACTGTCTTTCCCCACATAGCTAGGATGCCATCGCTCCCAACAGGTGCAGTAGCAAATTGCCAAACAGTGAAAATCTTCTGCAGCCCTGCCCTGAATCCCTCTCAAGAGGCCACAGAAACCCACTTGGCCATCCTTACCAACTCGGTATGCGGAGTGGAGGTAGTGCAGACCCTGGGGGCTCACAGGCTGACTGTGCTGCTCATCCTCGGCAGGAAAACCCCCTGTAACAAGGGAGTTGGGCTGTGAGGACAGAGTTGTCAAGGAAGCCCCCTGAATCGCTGGGAACGTTGATCCTGCATGGACACTTCCTACTGAAGAGAGCAAAACAGCAGCATTAGGACCCACCACCAAGCCTAAGAAAAGGTTTACTTGGGCCATCATCTCCCTCACCTGACCGCCCCCTGCCGATGTACTGTTCTGTTCCCCTAAATAGAACAATACAGCAACCAAAAACCACAGACTTACAACCGAAATATGATGGGCTAAGAATATCTCTGTTTTGCTTGCAAGCAGGGCCTGAAGGGGGTTGATTACACACGCCCATGTCTTCTGCAGTATACCATGGACATGCACATCATCCATGTTTTACATGTAAATATATGTATTGACTCAAAGGCCTTTGCTATTAGTAAATGATGTCTGGTTCTGACTTCTTGTCCAAGGAAACAAGCACGTGCACATCTACATCTGATGAGAAACTGATGAGGAAAATTATTGAGCTGGAGCAGTATTAAGTCTCTCAAAGAAAGTCCAACATTGCAAGGTTCCTCCGCTTCTGTTTTAAGACAGCTATGACTCCACTCAGATACTATGTGGGAAGAGTGTTCCTGCAGGCTAGCTTCCAATCGAACCTCATAAAGAACAGCTGTTGCATACACTGACAGCAGTTATCTACAGTAAAAACAGCAAGGAAACTTGAGAAGGTTCTGTCACCTTCAGACACTAAACTAATATGGACAAATTCAAGGGAAATCACAGGAAAACCCATTACATTGTCCCACATAAGCTTGTATAGACAGCAGTTAACAGTGAGCCAGTAAGCTGTATTCTGACAAGGGACTCAAGTTAATCTTTCTCTCTCAAGAATGGCATGGAGAGGAAAAAAAAAAGGTTTTCTTGAGAATTCCAGAGCAGAGATGCCATTGGGTGTCTGCACATGGTTACCTGTATTTCACAGCTTCTCTGTGGTGCTACTACACCATGCTTGGGCAATGCGCCAAGTTCTGATTTCCTCTCTTCCCCTGACACTTCCAGAATTTTTTTTAATGTTTACTAGTCAATAGCTGAATACCTGAGAACAATGTCTCCCAGGACAGATCTGTCTGACCTCCTCAGCCATGCAGACACATAGTTCCAAACAACCCACATAGTGGGGCAAAATCCATGCTGCATTTGACCTCTGGCTGAGGAGAAAAACCCACAAGAATGAGCTGAGCTGAATTGTTGCCAGAGCTCAGGCTATGTACTCCAGGAACAGCGAAACAGTATTTTAAGAACTGCAAACAGAAGTTTCTGAAAGCCGTAAACAATGGCAACTGGAAAGGGTGGGGTTGTTTTTTCCTTTTGTTATTTTAAGTGCTCTAGGATTAGTTAACAGTTCTAGAAGATTCATAACCCTTTGAAGGAGTACAGAAATGGTTTCTCACAATTAAGAGTCACAGCATCAGCCTATGACTAAGGCTATCAGCAAAGGGTGCTCTTCAGAACCTGAGGCCTTCAGGACTCTTCTGTTTGCTTTTGTGGTGGCTTTTGGCATTGAAATTAAAGATAGTGCACTTAAAACTAACTATCTCCTTTCTCCTGATCATCTGGATATGAAGGAGGCCAAAACATCTCGTAAGTGTCTTCCCACATGCCAGTCTTCCAGAACCTAGCGAGTTGCAAAGCACTGATAGATAAGCAAATGCATGAACAAACATAGCCTCTTCAGTTAGGGCATAACAGAGCCTGGGTCCAACCATGACTTACTAGTGCAGAACCCCATGGCAATGAGAACATGTCCACAACTCAGTCAACATCTGCTGTTCCAGTGCTGCACGCTACTTGATAGGTCTTCACCATCATTCTAGCCCCAACACAACATGCGAGCAATCATTCAGACTGCCATTGACATGATTCTGCCAAAACATCTGTCATCTCTCAGAAGTTCCACATTTCAGGTACTGGCTGCCTCCAATTTCTCAGGGCAGGAAAGACATTTACTAGTGCTACTGTCTGCTTCTTGCACTCTCTTCATCTGACCCAAAGGAATCACAAGATTGCTCAAGATCATCTATGCTCACCTTGTGCTAAGGAGAGGCTGCCAAGGAAAAAAAGGAAGAGGGCTAAAGCTCTAGCAAGCTAGAGGTCAGAAGGGCCAGGTCTCCAAACAGACTTCTATCTGAGAGGACAAAATAATCTCCCTACTGGAAATTTATCTAGACAGAAATTAAAGCTCCACTGCTTTTTTTTTTTTTTAGCTTAATCAGGCCCCATAATGAATCCCAGTACCCCTGAGCATGCGTGTCTTTAGGCTGGAGTGGATTTGGTCAAAACTTTTCAGAGCAAGAACTCTGGTCCTGACTGATGTTGGGTGAGGAGCAGGACTTGGCTGGGGTACAGCTAGGAGACACAGTAAACAAACCTACGCTATGCACAGCCCAGGGCTGTAACACTTACTCGCTACATTGGAAGACAGTGACAGTCCTGTCTCGCTGTGATAGGGATGCACAGCAATCTGCGTCATGGATGGGACTGGCACACCAGGGAATGACACTGCTGTAGCTGCCAACGATGGCGTTGTTACTGAATAAGGGTACTGCGCTCCTATGAATGCTGGATGGACACCCTAAAAACGAAGACAAACAACAGTCACGCCTACTTTATCTGACCTGTTAGAAGTCCAAAACATGATGTCCCCACACTAACCCCAGAGCATGGGAAGTCGCATCTTACAAGGAGGAGGAAGCATAGTAAGAAGCAGCACAGTAACTACCTTGCACCACATGACTATTACATCTGCTTGCTCCTCCTCCATTTAAAACTAATCACTTTGCACAAAAACATTCCAAGAACTTTCAAAAATAGGTAGAGGTTAAAATAACCTTTGTTAATTATCCCTCTGTAGTATCTATTTAGTCTCAGGATGACAAACTTTCTGTCAAGTGCCTTGCATGTTCTGAGAAACTACAGAGCAATTAAAATTAAAAACTACTGATATATTATATTCTATATTCTCTTGAGACGTTACATGTACCCACAGAAGGCTCCTTACCGGCTCAAAAGCTGAGCTGGGAAGCCAAAGTAGTTATCACAAACCAGCAAGTAAGTGAGCACAGAAGCTAGATCTCAAGACCCGGCAGGTCTCAGCCCCACACTCCCCCCAGTCAGACATACTCCCTCTGGAAGCAGTCACACAAAATTACTGTAAGTGAACAAGCTACAGGCAAAACTCACCTGCGGGTATGCTGAGCCAGGCACTGGGAAGACAGCTGGACGTGGCATGTGCTGGATAGTATGTCCGATGTACTGGGGATTACAGGGAATGTGAGTCTGAAGGGTGGTGTAAGGGTGGAGGCCCTGCGTGTGTGTATGTGCCATTGCCGGTCCTGCCATTGTATGCTGCTGGTACATGGTCGACCCCACGGAGATCACTGGCATGACTGTTGCTGCTGCAGTTACTGCAGCCGCCACTGTTACGGTGGTCGGCTCAGAGGTCACTCGGTTGTCTGTCAACCCACGTGCTGCTTCAGAGGCAGCCCGGGCACCACTGGCACTGCAGCCAGTGGCGCCTTCTCTCTGGGCTGGAGTCCCACCAACAGTCTGTTCGTAAAGCCAGTACCACTGGTGAGCGACTTCAAAGAGGACTTCTGGGTACACACCGCCTCCCTTCGCTGCCTCTTCTACTGCCATACAGGCCTTTTCCAGCATGAGATTGTCCTGAAGGCAGTGAAAAAAAGCAAAACCAGAGGTGAAGTGAAGAATGCCAAACCAGAAAAAGAAGAAGGCAAAAACTACAACAGGAGAAAAGTATAAGGCACTCTAGAACAACTGATGCTATGGGGAGCAGCTAGATCACAACCATGCAGCAGAATAACCAGAGCTATGCATGAAAGACAAATCCACAGAGTTAAGACTAAGGCTGTTCAGTAGCAGAGAGGAGCCAATCCCACAAGTAACAGCATGTCCCTGATGCTGGCAATCAGCTTGTGCTAGTCGGCCCCCACGTGATGCTCACCTGTTCCTTGCACTGCACCAGAGCCCTCTGGATCTCATTTGGGTTCAGGGCATGGGCATGGGGCAGGCAGCTGAGTGCCAGTTCAGCAGCTGCCCGCACCATGTTGGAGTCTCTGGCCCGTGAGGCTCTGTCTGCCAGTGATGCCACCTCTGGAGGGGTCAGATGTCCATCCCAGCACTCCACCAAGATGTTCAAGGCTGCACTACCAATCTCCATAGCCTGCCCTATGAGTAAAAGAGAAGACTCTCACACTACTGACCATGCCCAACAGAGTTCCTGTCAGCTTTCCCTCAACAGGAGGTGCACTCATTACTTCCTTTAGTAGCAGCAACAGAGCCCAGTTGCTCTTCTTACACTTCAAGTCACATGTAGGCTCTTCCTCCCAAAACACAGGACAGGGAAGAGCCCTTGATAAGCAAGCAGTGAGTTAGGGTACCATTATCAAAATTAAGCTAAAGATGCATTTCAGGCAGTGACAGGAACTTGCTAGAGCTGATTTTAGTACCCACAAACCACAGCCTCGACTGTTGCTCTATTTCCATCATGTCAGGAAAACATGAATTTTCACAGGTGTGTTTTTCAGGCTCTGGAAGCCATGTGGGTAGAAAGCAGGCAGTAGGTCTGGGTACAAACAGAAGGAGGAGGAAAGTGAAATGCTGAACACAGCCAAAGAGCTTGTTCAAACTTTACAAACATCTATCTCTTCAGTAGACCCCCAAAGGATAGGTTAAAACCAGTCTTTTTGTACCTCCCTTTCTCAAAACCTTCTGAGAAGGGGTTTGTAGCTCAGAGGACTGAAGCAAAACACTGTGTAAATCACTGGTGCTGAGCTTGTGCTGCCAGCTGTGCCAGCAGCTTACATGACTACCACAGCACATCAACATCATCATGTTTGGGAATAAGCTTGCCCCCCACCCCTTCCTGCCCAAAAGCAAGCTTCCTGATGGAGTTCTGCTGTAACCTGTGATCCAGGAGACATGGGAGGAGTAAGTTCGAGAGAGCCAGTTGGGAGACACAAAGTTGTGCAGCCCTAGTGCATAGAGCCCAATCTCAAAGGCGCAGAGGTGAAGGTTGCGGTGTGGTCCCTGGTGTCCACCACTGGAGGAAGGGTGGGTGAAGATGGAGGTACTGCTGTTTCCACCTGCTTTGATAAGGACTGTCTTGGCCAACTCAAAGTAGAAGTGAGCAGCTGCCTCTGAAGGCTGGTTTGGAACATGAGGAGCATGGCTCTCCAGCCGCCTCCCTTTATACCTAGAGGAAACAGACAGAAGAAACTTTCAGACAGCAACAGTATTCCAAGTTCACTAACTCGGGTGCAGAGTTCCTATCCTTAGGGTCCAGAGGAAACAAAGCAAACTCTGCCAAGGAAGCACTTCCTGATGCACACATGCTAGTTCCCTGACATCAGGCCTAGAGGTTGACTCTCTGCATTGGTACCATTCATTACCTGCCAACTTCCACAGTCTTTGCACGGGCTCCCCCACTGGCTCTCCTACTGCCACTGGAAGAGGAAGATCCCAGTGAATCACTTGAAGAACTGCTGATGCTGTCACTGTCCTGTCCTCTGCCCCAGGATGTTGTTGCCCATCCCCCACGTAGTGGACGCCGACTCAGTGTTGGAGAACTGTCAGAGGTGGTTTCGGGAGCACTGCTGTCAATACTAGCCATGCCTGCAACACCAGAACAAACACACAAATGTCAGCAGACAAACTTCTACCCATGTCACCTACAGTCCCAACTAAGATCAGTCATGTCAGTGAGCATTTAACTTTGCAAACTAAAAGAGATTAAAGCAGTCAGTTTGGCCATAGATATCACAGTTGTTTTGCAGTTCTTGGATTAAAAAGCAGAACAATCAAATAACAACATGTCTTTATTTCCCCCTTCGCATCATCCCAGCCCCTCACTCCATCTGCCAAGCTTTATGGCAGAGTATAACAACAAGAAGCAAATATACATACAAAGTTAAGTTCTATAGATACCCTTCTGGTATAGGCTACACAATTTACACAAAGATGCTTCATAAGCTCAGCCTCTAACTTACACCCTTCTGAAGAGAAGTGTGGGAAGCGGCAGCTCCTCTGAATTTGTTTCTGGACCCAGGAGCACAGTGCTGTGCTCCCAGAGTCCAGCAAACATTCCGTTCTAGATATCTAACCCATCACCCAGAATATAGCTGCTGTGAGAAAAGTATGCACACAGCAAATTGCAATTCAGAAGAAGGTGGGGAGGAAATCTATGGAGCAAAACCTGTTTCACTGTGCTGAACACCTCAGAGACAATCAGCTGCTCCTGTAGTACAGGAAAGGCTGACAAGGGGAATGAAAGAGCAAGAGAACAACAGAAACCCCAGAGCAATGCCTAGCACAACACGCTAGTCAGTTCCTACCTGTGTGTTTCTTCTTCTGTCTAACAGGTGAACCCCAGCATCTCCCATTGTATCCACCTCTGTTTCCAAGGGCCAGACGACTGGGGACTTTTCCTTCTTGTTTCAGGACAGTAGACTCCCCAGCTGGCTCACAGGGGGACCTCTGAGAGCTCTCTGCATAAACAGGACAGTGATAAGGTAAACATTATGATTTGTTTCTGCAACTCTAAAACCAGATGTGGTCATTTTAAAAGTATAAACATCAAAAGATGCAAGATTTTTATAAAATGAGCGGTATTTATGAGCAGGATTATCTCAGTTTTCTTTCCATATTAAGCATTTCATCAGATACCAGTCCAAGAACACTTAAGCTTAATAACTCAAGATTTGGAAAATTTGCTGCAACTATGGACAAAGTTCTATAATAAAAATGCTCCAGCAACCCTAACCTTATTGCATTTATCCTCAGCTATGACTGATCTCTTTGGGAAGAGTTAAGAGAGTATCCACTTCTCACCAGATTGCCAAAGTGCGAGCACAGCTTGAAGAAAATCACACCCTGTTTTTCTCTAATGACCTTCAGCAATCTTAGTTATTATTCTTGCATGAAGGCACCTGGCTTAGCATGTAACTTTTTGAACACTGCACCTCTGATACAAACGTAAAAGATGGAATCACAGTAGTTTTATGGTAACTGCCTAACACATCGGGTCAAGATAGGAAAGCCTGAAATTAGCTTGAATTTCTATGCAACACCAATGTCTACAGAAACGGATTCAGCCAAACAGACAATAGATGAATGACAGTCTAGTAACCACCAAGCAGCCAGATGGTAATATAAATCACTCTGACTACTTCTCAATACAGACACGAACTTACAGTTCTAGTTTTGCACTAATGACCAATGGGTTTCAGCATAGCCCTTATAAATAACATCTTACCCTGTGCACTTTTTTCCACGAAGTTCTCAGGACTGCTCTGGACTGCTGGGCTTACACCAGCTTGCTGAGTGACAGAAGTCCCTGGAAGCTGCTGGATAGCTGCAGTGGACTGAGCCGCGTGTTTGGAAGGAGATTTTTGATTTGCTACTGTAGGCTTGCTGGAGGAGTAGAAGGAACTCAGAGTCTGTGGCTTGTGAGTCTGACTCTCTCTGTCCAGGAGTTTGTCTAAAATCTTTAACAGCAAGGAAAAAACAAAGAAGAGCTTTCCAGACGGGTAAGAGAACAGGCATTACACTAAGAAATAGTGGGAAAGTACCAAACCAACTTCCTGGTGGACAACGAATTCCACTTGGTTGGAGAAAAAAGAAAATGTTTATTCTCTTGAAAGCAGGCATCACCTTCTTGCACTAAAGATCATCTCTGCACAGTTGAGAGCCATGTGGCCTGCACTGCTGAGGAAGCAATGGTTCATCTGTACTCAGTAATATCCCCATTTTCACTTGAAAAAAACATTGGCTTCACTTGGAAAACACCCAAAACTCACAATACAGAAGTAATTCTGGCACATCAAGGACAGAACAGACGACTCTATATTTAGCGCCAGTCATTATATGTTCAGGTTTAAGTCACTAAAATTCTGTGCTCACCATCCAAAAAACCCTGTCGTACCATTACTGAGAAACTGGCAAAGTCTTCTGAGGCTTGTAAACATAGCTTGTAAATCATCAGTACGTGACATAACGACTTATGCTCACTGGAAAAACTCTGAAATCCATCAAAACCCAAACATGGTTCGCTCTGCATCTCCCTCTCCCCTTTTAAAGGAAGGCTCACCTTCTTCAGCTTAGACTGATCATCCTTGTAAGTAATCATCAGGGCTAGCGCCAGATCACCTTTCTCCCTTCGGGTGCCTTCACACAACAGAGGATGTTCTGCTTCACTGACAGTTGTCTTCATGCCTACAGGCCAGAAAAGAGAGGGATGAAAAGACAAGTGAGCCCATGGGACTACACCACATCCTTAGCACTATATATACACCTCAGACTATTTTATTCACCTCACTGTCAGGCAAAATAAGAATTTTTCTTATTTTTCTGTTAACTTCAGAAACTGGTCATGAATAAACAGGAGCTGCTGTCTGTCCCCAGAATACTAAGCTTGCTACAACTGTCAGAGCAATCTGACCATAATATGCCATGAGAAAAGAGTCCAGGCAAGTCCACAACTTCATCTTGAAACAAACTTTTCCAGTTTCTGCAGATACTACAAGCCAGCATTCCCACAGCATACAGAACTCATCTTTGTCCTTTTAGAGATGAGGCTACAGAGGACAGGCCTTGTTTAATCCATTCTATTCCTTCTTTTGCATGCAGCTTTGAAATAGACATATACTACTGTCAACATAATACAAATAACCACTGCTTTGTTGCTGAAGCTGAGAAACGAGAGGCCGGAATCCAGTATTATGCTAAGATCCTGAATCACACGATAAGAGTTGAGAGTACTTCTGCTAGTGTTTCACCATCATTGTCTAACCTCTTCTGAAATGATTGCCTTTTGTTCTCTGAAACTACCTATCTCCATCAAAGCCTAGGCAATACCTCTTCCACAACAAAAGAGCAAGAAGAAAGCTAAAATACACTTACTACTTTAACATTCAGTTCCTGTCCCATATCACCCTTCAATTTTTTACAGCTTTGCAAAACACCTCAAATCTGACATGCAGAATCTTTCTGCATCTGGTTCTGACAAACTGCAAACCCTTTCACTTCTGTACCAAAGTGGAATGAGCTATCATCTCTCACCATCCAAAATGAGGCAGGATGGGGAACATGGATAAGGAAAAATTTTTCTTGTAAAAGATTCTTACCAAGAGCAGCAACAGCTGCTTCAAAACCAAGCTCTTCATCTCCAGGCATTTCATTATTCCAATTACGACTTGGGGGTCTACAACCTGTAGGAGAAACCACTGAAAAAAGACAAGAGAATTAGTGCTCAGCTTTCAGAACTAGGACCTCAGGGCAAAAGCTATTTCTTAACTTTCTGAATTTGCAGAGCTTCCTGTGGTCCTGTTCCTAATCCTTGTATCAGTTTCAAAAACACCGCACTGTCTTGTTCCCCCCCCAGCCCCTTTCCCTCTCTAAACTCAGAAGCCTCCAAACCAGGCAGGTATACTGCCAAGTAAGTAATCTAATTTCAGGTTGTTGGGTTCTTTTTTTTTTTAATACTAGCTTTATATTATCTTCCTCTGAATACAGCCAGCATAAGAGCAGAAAAGTCAATCATTTAAAACTATTTTACAAAAGCACACAAACAGTGCTGAAATATGGTAAGTTTCCAGTTGTTTTCAAATGTAAGCAGAAGAAGAGAGAATTCTTATCTCCAGAACAACATGGAAGGAAGAACAAGCAACAATGTGGGAAGAATCGAGATTAGGTTGTTCTTATCCACAAGACAAAACAGCTCTTTGAAAACCCCTCAAGACCTGGAATCTCAGAAGATTCCCTTTGCACATTCAAACCAATGCAGCCAGTACCTGGAGTGCACAGGACATCAAATATAAAGCTAGCCAACATGAGAGGCAGGACCGGACGGTAATCACATAATGTTCCTTCTCGCAGTTCTTCAGCTCTTCCTCGAATAGTATTCATCTCATTAGTGACCAAGGGAATTTTCTTCAAGAGGGCTACAATCTCAGACTCCTGATATGCCAGCTTCACCTGGTAGTATCCACAAGGAAACAGAACAAGCTGTCATCAGCACCATTTTTAACTATACATATGTTGAAGTAAAGCAACAGTTTTTATCGGATCATTAAATTACAGCAGCTTTTAGAACCCAAGCCACCTTTACCATTCTCTCCACACTGAACACAGATATTCAAGTTTAATACAAGTCTTGCCTCAAATTTATACACAAGCTCCTTTTTTTACTCGAATTATCACTCTTGAGCTGCATACAGAAAAAATGCATCAGCTTTCATAAGAGCATCAGGAGAAGTGTTTGGCTAGATAAGTCACTGGAAAAGGTGATGACTCGTAATTGTAGGAAAAAAGGATGCTAAGTTAATTTATACACCCACTAGAGATGAGGGATTCATTAGCAGATGAATGGCATGGGGTGGCAGCAAGCATGGCACACCAGTACGAAGACATATTACATTTCACCACTCTGTGCCACTCTGTGCCACTCCTGCATTCTCTTCATTTTTAACATGTGAAAGTGACTGTTTTCTCTGGAACAGCTTAGGTAGCTAGTGACTGCCAATCTCACACTTAATCTTCTAATCAGACTGTAAGAAGTACAGATAATCAGTGTAACAAGTGTACTTGGTGGATTACTGGCAATAATACACATCTCCAGAGACTGCTCAGCCCTGCAGTGAAAGCAAGGTGGCTGCAAATCACACAGACAAGGTCTTAATTGGACACTTCTCTTTTGTAAACAGGAAGCCTAGTAGTAATCAGGCAGTGTCCAAAACAATATGCCTGCACTGTGCACATGCTCACAGGCCAACAAAGGAAATATCAGCAAGAGCAACAATTTTCGAACATGAAACAATTGCTGTTGTTCACTCTAAGGAATACATTTCAAACCATTTCACCAATGCAAATATAGACGATTCAGTTTACAAATGGCTTTTTCTTCCCCAGATTAGCTAAGCAAACTGGAAACATATTTAAGATAACAAGAATTAAACTGCTCCAATTGAAATAAAATATTCATAAAAGATACTGTTCTCATTTAAATATTTTCAAGTCTGTAGCTTCATGTGAAATCATAAGCTTTTTCGCACTGAGGTCTGAGCTTCCTTTCAATGAAGATAACCCCAGATGAAATGATATTTCTAATCAAGATTCTGGCAGATCAATGTGTGCATGGGATTTATGGACAACCCATTTTGTCCCAGTGTAATCAATTTTAAGGAAACATACAAAAGCATAACCAAGCTTCAAGAGTTTAAATGGGAACCATATAAGCATAAGCATTTAAGCAGCACGATTTTGCTTATGGATACTGCCTTTTCCAAATGTTTAGTACCTCCAGAGCCTTGGTAGAGGCAGGTGGTCTCTGCAGCTCCAGAGCAAACATTCCTATTCGAAAGGCCAAGTTGTGGTATTCCAGCCGCTCACTCAATACAGTCAGCAGGAAAGCAGCTTTGGACAAGGTGTTGGTTGCCATCCATGTCTGCTTGCTGGTTGATACTTTGTTCTTTTTGCCCTGTTTGAGGAGGAATTTGTAACAGGACACTTTCTTAAACATCCTAAATAATGCTACGCCTGCCCTCCTACCCTTTGTAATAATCAAGAGACAGGAAGAAGAATAAGACACATTTAAACTTGGTTCCTTTTGCTGAAGAATCACAAATCCCAGCGGTTACTGATGACCGTCCCTCCTTCCCCTATCTCATCCCAGCACAATACAGTAAAGAGCTGGCCTGTTGATAACACATATGTCCACTGTTGGACTGATGCTGTGCAGGCAGATGTTGCATGCCTGTCCCTTCCAAGGGAACCCTTCCATACAACAAACATTACTTAGTGCCACTACAAGTGATTTTCCAGAAGTTTATGCTTTTTTCTTTCCTCTCCAACCCTCTATTCTAAAGCAGCAAAGCTCCTAATATTTCCAGTGCACATTATAAAATAGGAGGTAATGGGGATAGGTTTTTGGAAAGAAACACATGAAACAGGCAGGTCACCTGCACAAAGCTACACAAAAATCAAGACTTTCTTGCCATATAATCTCATACCACACAGTAGCAGGTATCTCTTATACAAAACATCCTTTGACGTTGATGTTAAATAACATGTTTTGTTCAACCAGACTTACAATAGATTCCTAAAGGAGCTACAGCTCTTAACAGACAAACTAAAACTTCTCTCTGAAGTATAAGGAAAAGTAAAGGAGGTTGTAACATAACTAGAGTTTCTAAAAATTCCAAGTCCTGCTGAATGGCCTCTTGTATTCTTTCTCCCTTTTATTCACCCACAGGTGCACAGTGATCAGGCACATTAATGACACCCAGAGAAGTTCAACCCAAAGACAGCATCAATGAAGGGCCCTGAATCACAGTAAATGAGAAATGCTTGGGAATACTGTTGTACCCATCCCACATTTTCCTTCTACCTTACCCTCCACCCCTGAAACTAGACAAGTACTCTCTCTACCTTAGTTGGTGGCTGCTCCACTTTGAGATCTGGAGGGTTGGCTAATAGGTCCCTGGCGAGCTCTACAGTTAAGCGACATGCTTCATTACTGTATCCATGTGCATACAGGGCCTCTGCACAGGCAAACAGGATCTGCAAGAAAGAACAGATGGTCATAGTCAAACCACACTCCCCCGGGCTGGAGCCAGCCTGCTCAAACCACTTGTCTCAAAGACTCTGCAAACACAATTCACTATTAACCTCAGCAGCAGGCGCTCTCAGAGAACTCCTTGACTCAATTTTCACCACCATCCCTTTAAGTGCTCCCCTAAAAAGCCTTATCTCGCAAGATTAGGTCCCATCTACCCTCCAAGTACTATAAGAGATCAGAGAATAACTCAAAGGAAACTAAAACTCAAATTGACCGACAATAACTGTTTCCATGCATCTCCATTTTGGCTGCTTGCTTATATAGGTGCAAGCCCTAAACATATTTTGAGGTTATTACAGGAACGTGACATCATCTGTTTAGATCGTCTCTGGCCTTCCAGAGAACTTCTGTTTACATAGTTGGATTTAAATTTTTTGTTCTGGTCATGCCTCAATCTTGAATTTCAGCTCAATTTTCACATAATCACAGAATGGCTGAGATTGGAAAGGACCCCTGGAAGTCATCTGGTCCATCCCCCCCTGCTCAAGCAGGGGACACCCAGAGCAGGTTGCCCAGAACCATGTCCAGGCACCTTTTGAAGACCTCCAAGGAGGGAGACTCCACAACCTCTCTAGACAACCTGTACCAGTGCTCAGACACCTGCACACTAAAGAAGTGCTTCCTGATGTTCAGACAGAACCTCCTGTGTTCCAGTTTGTGCCCATTGTCTCTTGTCCTAGCACTGGGCACCACTGAAAAGAGCCTGGCTCCATCTTCTTTGCACCCTCCCTTCAGGTATTTATCAACATTGATAAAATCCCTCCTGAGCCTCCTCTTATGCAGGCTGAACGGTCCCAGCTCTCTCAGCCTCTCCTCATAGGAGAGGTGCTGCAGTCCCTTCATCTTGGCAGCCCTCCACTAGAGTTTTTCCAGCATGTCCAGGTCTCTCTTATACTGGGGGTCCCAGACCTGGACACAGGTACAGGCTCACCAATGCTGAGTAGAGAGGAAGGATTACCTCTCTTGACCTGCTGGCAATACTTTACCTAACCCAGCCAAGAATACTGTTAGTCTTCTTAGCGACAAGGGCACATTGCTGACTTACGTTCAACTTGATGTCCACCAGGACTCCTAAGTCCTTTTCTGCAAAGCTGCTTTCCAGATGGGTAGCCCCCAGCACATAATGGTGGCTGGGGTTGTTCCTCCTCAGGTGCAGGACTTTGCACTTCTCCTTGTTGAACTTCATGAGATTCTTGTCAGCCCAACTCTCCAGGCTGTCAAGGTCCCTCTGGATGACAGCACAATCCTCTGGTGTACCCAGCACTCCCCCCAGTTTTGTCATCTGTGAATTTACTAAGGGTGCACTCTACCCCATCATCCAGATCATTAATGAAGATGTTAAACGGGACTGGACCCAGTACTGACACCTGGGGTACTCCACTCATTATTTTGCCATTTCCAAATGGCTAGAGTAAAAAGCATGCACTGTTTTGCCTACATTTGTAAGTTCTGGAGTGAGAGATGGACCAGCTAAAACTGGGACACACTTGAAGTGAGCACAGCAAAAGGGAATCAAACTTGTGGGAAAAAGAGAAGTGTGATACCACTACATTAAGATTGTAGATACCTTATGATATAATGGGTTATGATGACTTTATAGTTAAGCACTTGATATAGCAACATACTAGGTTAAGTATGACAGTTGGGAGGGTGGCAAGAATATGATGTATACAATACATGAAAAAAACCTGCAAAACAATGTTTTGAACTAGACTCAGCTTACCTCCATCCGGTTCTCCTGCTCCAGAGGCTTTATACCAGCAAATATATCCTGCTCCTCTTCAACTCCCCCTTCAGCTTTGTCATCATCTTCCTTGGCTACCTCTTGTGGATTCATGTAGTATACCTGGTAATCGTCTTCCTCTTCTCCATCATCCCCTCCCCCTGCTGCACCATTCTCTCCTACTTCTTCTGGCTTCAGACTCACACCACCACTGTTCTCATCTGCAGAAGGCAGGTCGTCATCACCACTACCCATTTCCCCCACAGGATCCTTGGGTGATTTCTTGGCCGTGGAACTGCTCCTGGCACAGGGCTCAGGTCCCTCAGAGAAGTACACCCCACCATCCTCCTCAAAGGTATCCCTGTAGCTCCTGCTCAGTGGGCTTTCTGTAAAACTAAACGTGTTGCTGGCTTCTGCCCCCAGAGCCAAGCTGCTGTCATCCAGGCTCATCTCTGCTAAGTCTGGCTCCAGAGAGCTGTCTTCACTGCTCATGCGGCGTTTCCCACTATGTTTACTGGTCAAGCTTTTGCTCACTGGCAACTTGGCTTTGCCCACTGCAGTCTTATACACAGCTTTATCACCTTCTGCTGATAGTCGTCTCAGAACCCTCTGTGGCGTTTCAGAGACAACTTTCCGCTTTCCAGTAAGTTCCTTTGGACGAACTGCTGGCTCCTGGGAAGAGGGACGCAGCCTGTCCCCAGGCTGCAGACACAATCCCCCAGACTCCTGTCCATGGCCTCTACCAGTCTCGCAAGCAGTTTCTGCACACTGCAACCGGCAGCTCCTCTGCTGGATGGCCTTTACCCAACAGAATGAGTTCTTCTTGTCAGTGCTGCTATAGGTGATCCCAGGAATGGGATAAGCTTCCTCCCAGTTGAAGTAACAGGCTTCCACAGCTGGCTTGAAACCCTGGAAGAGCTTCTCCAGTGATTTCTTGTGCTGACCCCTCTTAACATTATCGATGACTTTCAGCTGCCATTGTCTGAGCTGTGAGCAAAGGTCCCTGCGCCTAAGGGAAGAAATAAGGACAGGTTAGAAAGCAGACAAAATGCACCAGCAACAAACTACCTCTTAACCCATAAAACACCTCCTCCTTTTGGTCTCTGAGTTAAATATAGACAACATTAGTAAGAAGACAGGCTAGAAAAAGGAAACAGATCTACTAACAACCAAGTCCTAGGTAGGCCCATGACACAGAAACAAAACGCAAACGGTACCATCATGAAAGCATGATACAAACTGGAAGGTTTAAAATGAAACACTGTCTGCCCTGTTTGTTTATCTGCCTCAAATAAGGCATTAGTGATATAAGCCTCAGCAGTCTCAGACCAGCAAGTGCCGTGGAGAACTGCTCTTAGAATCTCTCATAAAACTCAGCACTGATGCAGCCTCACCTCAAGTACAGCATACAGTTTTGGGCATCGCAATATAAGAAAGACATAAAACTATTAGAGAGTGTCCAAAGGAGGGCTACAAAGATGGTGAAGGGTCTAGAAGGCAAGATGTATGAAGAGCGGCTGAGGTCCCTTGGTTTGTTCAGCCCAGAGCAGAGCAGACTGAGGGGAGGCCTCATGGCGGCCTGCAGCTTCCTCACGAGGGGAGCGGAGGGGCAGGCGCTGATCTCTGCTCTCTGGTGACAGCGACAGGACCCGAGGGAACGGCATGGAGCTGTGACAGGCGAGGTTCAGGCTGGGTGTTAGGAAAAGGTTCTTCACCGAGAGGGTGGTCAGGCACTGGAACAGGCTGCCCAGGGAAGTGGTCACAGCACCAAGCCTGTCAGAATTCAAGAAGCGTTTGGACAATGCTCTCAAAAATATGGTTTGATTTTTGGGTGGCCCTGTGTGGAATCAGGAGTTGGACTCAATGATCCTTGTGGGTCCCTTCTAACCTGTGATATTCTATGATTCTCTGATAAAATAGTTTGCAGCAGCTGTGAAACGGCACTGTGAACAACTCCAGTCAAGACTTTCAGAAGTAAAACCTATACAACCTGCCCAGGGAAACACTATGTCAGACAGGACCACCTAATCTACGTCTTAGACATGTATCTTTCTACCCTGATATGCCTATCTAGAGCCCAACAATTTAATTTAGGTGGTAGCAGGCTGTCCTTGGGAGACTAAACTATTGCAAACCATAGGCACAGAACAAGCAATACAAAAATATAATTGATGTTTAAATAACTGAGGAATAAGCAAGCGGGTAGGCTTAAATTCACTTAAATTACACAGCAGGTAGTCCCATGCCCCATATTACCACAGGAAGAACAAAGCATTTCTGCATTTCTCAGCTTCAAATCTCACTTATGGCCTATGCATACAAGCAAGATAGTCGGAATGGAGAACAATGCTTAGGCAATCTAATTCGAGAAGCCAAGTGTCTCAATCAACTGCCATCTTGTTCCTGCCACAGATTTTAGAGATCTGAGGTACAAGTCCAACACTTCAATCCCCTCAGATTACCTATCAAAAGCAGAAGAAAACAAAATGAAATCAAAATGGGGTGACCCAATTTGGGTGCAAAGGGTATTAGAAAAAAATAAGCTCAACAGAATAGACTGCTTGTATTTGTCTAAATAAAGTAATTAACAAGGGAGCAGACTGGTGGAGCTTAACTGAGGAGAGGATTTTCAAAGGGAAGAAGAAGGAGGGGGAATTACTCAGGAAAGGTAACATAAGGATGAGCGCCCACAATGAGTTAGGAATGAGGTCTCCTTATGATTCACTGGAAAGAATAGCAAGGATGGATAGAAGAGGATTCTTCTGGTGACTATTCAAAGGCCAAGAGAATAGGAAATCAAACAGAAGTATTTAAATTATGCATGAGCTCAAGTAGGACATCTGAGCAAGTTTGAACTGCACCAGATAACTTGAATGTGAATACATGCAGCACTATTACATACTTTATTAAAAGCCAAAACCTTTTATGGTTCTTCTATATGATTTGTTTGATGCCTGTGTTTATTTTAAACCTCATTCCCAGTTTCCTGCAGTTTTTGACTTGTTTTCATCTCCTGTATTTAGTTTCTTCATACTGTAAACTGTACAAGAGAGTAACTGCATCCATTTTAGTGTCCCTGATGTACATTACAAAGATATGGCATTTTACTAATGCTACGCAACAATTCACAGAAAACAAATGCTGTTCACGTGTAATTGTATTTAAAATACCATCATGTTTTCATTTGTTCTGAAAAACTTTTTCTGACCATATCACATTAGACTAATTCAGTATATTTTGCACACTACACTTTGTAGACTGCATGTACTAAAAATATTATTACAATGTTGACCATAGTATCTCAATGTGAGCCATCAATATCTCAACTGCTATTAAAGTTGTGCTACATAAAGATGGCAGTGATTTACCAAGGCACAATCTGGTTTAGAAACCTGCATAAGCTTCTCAATTTTCCCTCAGACAATTGAAAACAACGACAGAAAATCATACACCAGTGACACTGTTTGCCAATACACTGTAGAGAATAAGCTCCTTAAGAGCACAGAAAGCAAGAAATGGTTCATCTTGAAATAGACAACAGTGAATGACTGGGATAAACAGAAATACATTAAACTGCCAAATAGATAAATTTAAAAAGCATTAAAAATTATTAGTAGCCTGTATTACCATTCAAAGAAATGTTCTCCACTAGGACACTGAAATGCAGACATACACTCGTGCAAAGCAAAACTCCCAGAAAACAACAAATTATTCACACTATATGAGGTTGCTAAAAGTGAGCAGCAATAGCAATTAAAGTTAAAAGCAAGTATAGTGCTCTTGATCCTTACGTAGCACACACTCCAGAACAGAGTGTAATGGTTGAACAGTTAATGAGGTAATGATACAAACACAAGACATCTACAGGAAGAAAACTCCTGAGTGTGCTTGCATATCACAAAAATAAATAAGAGATTGCAGTCCACTGCTTAAGGAATCCTAGCTCCCATTAGACTGTCTGATTTTGGTGCTCACCTCTGTGGACTAATAGTTGGGTCAAGGACAGCCAGCCTCCAAAGAACCACCATCTCATCACACATACTTGCACAGGCATGAGCAGCTACTTCTGACTGGCCATTGCTGCGTCCTGTGTGCCCGCTAGCACTGCTGTGTGATGCAGATGTTCGCACACTGTACCACCAGCCGGTTATCTGCAGAAGAAAACGTTCAGTGGAGCTGTGTTGTGGCTAACATCCCACTCCTTGCTCTCACTTAACTTCATATCCACAAGGAAACAGAAGCTGAAACTAGTACCATGTTTTCATTTGACTTCAAAATAACTATGAGCATTAAAGCTGTATTCATTTGTGAGAACTAACAGCCTCTCGATTTTTTTCTGTTTGGAAGGCACATGCCCTCAGAACAAAACATTCATAAGAGGTTCTCTTACTAGAGGCCTTCACATCTGGAGGAAAAAAGTGAACAAATGTGATAAATGAAGCATTTCCTTTCCCCTGCTCAAAGTTGAGGTATGTGACAAGGTAATAAGGAAATGTGCACTGCATTTTATATTACAGAGTGAGATCAGTGTCCTAAACTGCCAAAGAAAACCTTTTTCCTAATACTAATAACAAAAAAATAAAAAAAATTCATGACTCAAGCCCATCAAAAGATATTTTCTACAAAAATAACCAAAGAACCTGAGATTCTACCACCCAACACATTTCTTCAGGCTTTGTAAAAATGACAGTTCAGATGTGATGTACTTGTTTAGAGAAAATCATTACAATAAATCATCTTGACTGGCCAGAAATCAAAACAAATGTACTGAACAAAATAGTTCAGACTTCATATATTTGTGTTAAAAGGGTTGAGGTATTTTGGGGATACAGTGTTGCTGGGACAACACTGAATCAGCACAAGAGCAAACTATAACATAAGTTTAGTGTGGAGAAGCATATGCCCATAATGCATATGGGATGTTAAAAAAAAGTTATTCAGAGATGGATTGTACAGACATGTGGGATCAGTCACTGACTCAGCCTGGTTACCCAGAATTTCTTCCTCCATAGCAAAGAGGCTCAAGTACCTGTTCATAGTTGAGACACTGGTCAGTCAGAATCTCCAGCAAAGGAGCAGCATTGCTATCCCGTCTCTTAAACATCTCCCGCACGATAGAAAGCAGGTTCCAGATTCCCTCAGGCTCTCTTCCTCGCAGGGGACGCAGGAGACAGGCCCACTCAGCAGCAGCTGGTGGCTCCGTGGAAGAGAGATACATTGAATTCACATCACTGTGGATAAAACAGAAGTGCAGGGATGAGAAAAAATGAAATCAAGCACAGCCACATGAAATCCTGAGTATATGCTATATCCAGAAGTATATTTGCATCTTAAATGGGATAGCCATGCATAACTTAAAAGAGAGGACACATAATGAGACTGAGAAAACCACACAAGTAAGGTATTGTGCAAATATAGTGTGCTCTACTGAAGTAACATTGGACAAGCTACGCAAAAATACAACACATAAAAGTTACCTCGAAACTAATCATCCTTCATGCCATGGCACCAGGTAAGAGTACACACTATACAGTGAATAAGCTTACAGATTATATGAATGTGACATTTTCCCTTCAGTAGGAAACGATTTACCTGAAAACAACAGGAGAGGGTCCACAGAATTTATGAAGGGTTTTCTTTATGTTGTCACTCAGAGTAGATTCATCTAAGTACCAGGTGCTTTGATCTGATGCAGAGGGTCCAGCAGTGGGATCTTGACACAAGAACACACACACAGGTTTTGCAGGTTTTGAAGAGATTTTCCTCTGTGTGCCCAACCGCAGAGATTATAGGGAGCATACAAGCAGTGTTACTGAGTTTATTTCACCCATTGCAGAACTCGCTATTCAGAAATATCTCAAAATGTTATCATTACATTACCTGAATGACTGGCAACACTTAATTGGGAGACATGACTGGCATGCTGAATGGCAGCACTGCAGCCAGCTGGACCGGGAGAAATTCATGGATTGTGCCAACAGAAGCCTATGAACTTCACTGAGGAAATATGCAAACTTCTGTTCTTGGGAAAGAAAACTCCATGCGCCAGTACAGACTGAAAACCAAAGGCTGAATAGCTGGAATGGTTTGGTGATTAGTTAGTGCTAAAGTTACACCTGAAATTTTGTATCCAGTTTTGAATCCTCCAGTCCAGGAATGGTACTGAGAAACCAGACAGGATATTGCAGAGGGATATGAAGACAGTAAGGGGCACGGAACACTGATCTATGAGGAGAGATTGAGAAAGCTGGGCTTGTTTTGACTAAGAAGAAAAGGGTGAAGGGTTACCATTAACAGCCTACAACTACTTGGAGTCACAAACACACACAAACTCCTATTGGTAGTGCAAGATAATAAAAAGGGGGTACTCATATTGGATATTAGGAGAAAATTCTCAGCCAAAAGGGTAATGCAGCACTAAAATAGGAACACTCTATAACTTCTCTGGTAACCAAGACTTGGCTAAGTTAGCCCAAACCACTGCTAACCCATTTGAGTGTTGCCAATAATCTTGTTTCAAGTAGCAGGTTAGAGAGATTCACTCCAACCAGCATTTCCAGGAGTCTATAATTAACACAGTTAAACAGAAAAATCTTCTGTTAGAAAAGGTGCATTGCCTGATGCTCCCTTCCTCTGCATACACCCCAAGGAGTCTATCACACTAACAATTTCCTGTAGCTGCGCTATATGCATGCTTGTACTTATCCTTTTTCCTTGACCTCCACCTGCAATCCCAGATACTTGGTAACCCATCAGTTCAAAAACTCAAAGCAATGGAAATATATCTGTTTCCTATCTTTGACACAGATTACTGAAATAACATATATCAAAATTACCTGGGGCTCCACACACTGTGTTGATGGCAGTGGACTGAGAAGATAACAGCTCATCGAGCAAGCGCTGAGCAGTTGGAAGAATCTGCAAACATGAAGGATGCTTTCAATACACACAGTGTTTCTTCCTCTGATATAGCCAGCCAAAGATCTGTCTGGATTTTCATAACTGAAGGACTCTCACAATATCAGAAGTATCAAATACACAGTCATGTTTTCAGAAAGGACAGTAGAGGGTGCTAAAGATAATACAACAGCAATCTAGCTGTTAGACTTCCTTCTCTCCTTTTCAAAGCAAACCTACATATGCAAGACTTACCGTCTATGTTCACACCCTAAGAAGTACACAAAAGCATCGCAGGTTATTAATTCCTTTCTCATTTATTGTGGAGGAGACAACAGAGAGTGATACTGTAGCCAGTTTTGTGAGATATGGAAGTGACCGCAGTTAAGGTCACCATTTTCCTGCACTTTGAATGTTCTATATTTCTTGTTCCAAAATCATTTCTCTAAAAACCAATCTAATAGAACAGAGGAGCAAACTGTAAGTTACAACTGTACATAACTTTTCAGGCAGACTTTAGTTCATTTACCATGCCTTTAGCAGAGAGACTACATATATTTTAACTGAGGCTCAGCAGTAAACTAATGCAATCTCAGCACTAAATTAATTCAATCATAGCTTCTGGCAGTTCAGAGCATAAGCAAAGAAGGCTCACACCTGACTGAAAAATCCTGAGTAGACATGCCCATAACTTGGCCTTTTTGAAAGAAAAATGCATAGCAGAAAACTGTTGTTCCCTCACTTTCAATCTAAGCCTGGGCCGAGACCTTAGATCCATTCAGTATTTAGTATGCACACTTACAACAGGTTAGGCATACAGTTAGGATTTAAATGACCTGCAGCAGAACATCTGATATCCCCCCACCTCTCTCCACACAACAGCTGTGGTTCAAGATCACACTTACTGTAAAGCAAGGACTATTCAGTACACCTTTATATTTGCAAATAACACGGACCCATCCAAACAGATGGAAGAAAAACATTTCAGAAGGACATTTTGCATTTCTACAAAATAGAACCATGTGAACAGCCTACACTAGGTTCTACATCATATAGTCAAAATGCAGGGCCCCAATATATCAAAGTATCTCTGTTCAGAAATTTGAAGACCGGCAATGACACTGTTGGAAGAGTTTGGGGTATGCCTTGCCTTTTTCAGTGGATTACATAACACAGGTTAAGGTGCATCTGCCAAATAAACCCAAACTTTTCTGTTGGGCAGCATCGCATCAGATTATTCTTTACTCAGAGGAAATTCTTTACTCAGGCACAGGTTGCCCAGAGAAGCTGTGGTTGCCCCATCCCTGGAGGTATTCAAGGTCAGTTTGGATGGGGCCCTGGGCAACCTGATCTAGTGGGTGGCATCCCTGCCCACAGCAGAGGGGTTGGAAATAGATGATCTTTAAGGTCCTTTCCAACCCAAGCCATTCTGTGATTCTATGATGATTCTATGATGATTCTATGATTATCTGGCAAGATAGAAATATTTAAATTGTCCAGGTGTTCCTGGATGCACAGCTGGTACACATGAAAGGTGAAATAAACCCTGCAGAAAGGAGCAGACAGAATATATGAAAGCATTATATCAAGCAAGCAACTCACATGCTACTCAGGAAACTAGTAGTACCACTACTAACCTTTTAAAACCCTCCTTTATTAAACAGCAGACTAGTGATATACAGCTTTGAGTTCTTAAGGAAGGAAGAAAAGCTTCGACTTTTATGTAACACAGCAAGAAGTGCACACTAGTGGTGCTTAACTCTCAGCAACAAAACAGCAGTTTTTTTTTTTATATCATTTTAATCTGATATGATTTCTTTATTTCCTCTCATAAGAAGACTACTATTTCTGTAGGAAATTTAGAGGATGTTTTAGCAATAGAATATCTTGGTGTCCCAAGCACACCATCATAATATGAATATTAGGCACATGTTGACAGTAATGTAAGTCTTAGACATTACGCACACACTACCAAAATCTGACAGATACTCATGTAGGCCAGTGTTTCTCAACCTCCTTTGGCTGAACCATCATAAAAAGTTGCCAAACCCTTACATTTTTAATTTGAAAGCAAACATTTCACAATCACTTAGGTATTCCTGTGCAATTTGTGCAAGCTTTTTAGGCAGATTATAGAAACGACCTGACCTCAAACAACATAGATATTTAAGAAATAATAGAGCAGATTTTGTCTTCGACTAACAAAACGTCAAGTCTATTACTTTGCATAACCCAAATGATTCCTTTGAATCACCTAGAGGCTGCAGTGGGCGAAGTCTAAAGGTCACCAATTGGGTGCATTAGAAAGTACCTACCTAGGGCATATACAGCACATCACCTAGGTAGTCTTCTCCATTTAACCAACCAAAAAGCACAAAAACAAATAACCCAATTTATTCTGACCAGTTTTTCACTACTTTGCTTTATTTTACTGGGTTTGAACTTTACTACCACAAGCTAAGTCCATGTTTATGCTAATATGAATAGACATCACTCTTCTTTCTTCTTTTAAGACACTTTTAATCTTTTACTTGGCAACAGACAATTGTTAAATAATAGAATGGCAAACTTGAAAAGGGCAAGAACTAAAAGGCTCTCCAGCAACTCATAATCAAATAGTATAACTGGTTACCTTGCAACAAAAAACATAACATAAACTCACCCACAATAACGATTACTGAATTTAACAAAAACTCAGTTCTATGGATTGTCCCCATTTACCTGTTGTGGAAGTTCACTGATTAGGTACTGAGCAAATTTTTGCAATTGGTCTCTTTGTAGCCGAGACAAGGACTCAGAAACAGGTGCTCGTAAGCATACCGCAGATGCCTGAAGAAAGAAAAAGAGATATAAACTGTCATTAACAGGTCAGACATAATGAAGTTGTGCCACTGAGGGGATAAAGTGTCATGAACAGTGGCTATGCTAATGCATATCATGTTTGGTCTTGACAGACATTTTTTTTTTCCCTGTAATTATGTGGAGTGTTGCAGATAAGATGCAAATAAGCTGTCTAGGTTTTATCAAAACTGTTTTAAGAGTTTCTTGTCAAGGAAACTGCTTCAACAGCTGTGCTTAAGATCTGTTGTTGCTAGCAATTGCACAAATACTGGCAAGGATTTCACAAACAAACCTCTAAAATAGCACATTATTCTTTAAGCTTCTGGCAAAGCAACCAGCTCTGTGGGGGACTGTTTCACAGAATCACAACTGCCTCATTTATCATATTTGAGATTTTTTCTTCAGTCTTAAAATCAGTCCCTTTCCATATCTTAAAACAATAGATCATAAAATAAATACTAGTTTGTTATCCTTTTTCACTATACAGAATAAAAAGTACCCAAATGGAACCCACCTAAAATTTAACGTGGAAGCAGAAAAGAGCACTTTGATAATAAAGAGGCTTCTGATATTGGTTTATCTACACAGAGCAATATCCCTTGTAACTTGCTAGTGTCAGCAGTCAGTATACACAAACATGAAAATGCTCTCACTGTCATCTTTCAGATGGAAGAAAGGACTGGTGGGAAAGGGGTGATTTTTGTCTTACACAGGGTTCAAACTTTCTGAGTGTAAATACTGTAATTGAAAATTTGCTTCCTATCCTCACTTCTAATACCCACTTTTTAAAACTAAACTATTTCAAAACATTTTTTTTGGCCAACCCTCCTGCTCTAAGTACAGAAAGCATATTGATATTTGAATGACTGCATCTGAGTATTAATTTAAGCCTATTACAAATGTCCATTGTGAAATGTAAACAAGCTTCAGCAGGTTATCAGCACTCATTTAAGAATCTGGAGTTGATTATAACCATGTGAGCTATAAAATGTTCTGTGACAGCAGAAAATCTTCTGTTTCTTTCAATCATCCAAGCTTAACCCTTCCTTAAGATATATATTTCTCATTGCTTCCTAAAGACTGAGGAAATAAATCTGCATGAAAGTCTGAACCCTCAGCTTGGGTATCTCATGTTGATTCCACCTGTTTTCACCTGGAGTCCTTGGGACAAGAAATACCTACTTTTCACTCTGCACAAAGCCACACAGAATGCTAGCAGTCAAGCAAAATTATAAACATACTGACTGTTTGAAATCTACAAGTCAAGATGACACTTACCTGTCTCACTATGTGTTTAAGTGAACTGGTGAACATAAAGGCCAGTGATCAAAATGACTTTCCTTCTGCACTCTCAATGATCAAACAACCTAAAGAAAGACCTTTCAAATCCCGTATTTACCAAGACTTTTAATAGAAGACTAACTATTGGTGACCTTCCACTCCTTGCAGAACTGAAGAAAGAATGAGCAATTTTAGCATTTAAATGAGAAACAGGAAGGGGCCAAAAAGAACTCAATATCTACTCTTAGCAATTTGCACATTATCAAAGGACATTCTGCAGTTTAAAGCCTCAGTCAATTCACACTGCAGACTGCAACTGTGACCCACACACACGCACACTTGCACAATCTGTAACCAAAAGGAGTGCCAAAAACAATTTCCCTAAAGAGAGTGCATGTCGCGCAAAACTGTAATGACAAGAGACTCAGAGAAGAGGATGCCTGAGGGAGAGCAGAAGTGCATTTAAAGGCCTACATTGTGTATCCGGAAGAGGCAGAGCGCCACGACGTGAGCACACCACTTGGCCCCAGCTCCACAGGTACAGCTGCATGACGTGATCCTGCATCGGTCAAACATGACTGCCACGTTGTATGCACCTTTGGGTGGCACCATCTGTGGAGGTACCACAGTGGCACTCAGATGGAAACCTGTTAAAATTCAACAGTCCAAAGTTACTGTTCTGGTGCCTGGAAGACGGATTCAGATAGCATGGAAATTTAGGTATGTGCCATTTAAACAGCAAAACAATATGTCTAGCAACAACACCTACACTGGGATGGACATCAGGTTAGAGTCTCTAGCACTTCTTTCTTCCCAATCAGCTATGGAGGAGTATTAGCAGAGAGGCATAACACATTGTAAAAGGTTCAAAATTACCAAATTTTAATATATTATTTTATATTTTACAAAGAAAAGCAGGACTGAGTAAAGCCACCACTGAAAAGTGTGACTTTTTGATCGCGGAGTCAAAGTTAGACTATACATATTTTAGGCATGATTTCTATGTTAATGAACTCTAGCAACAGTGCAGAAGAACAGGTTAGGTGACTTCTTCAGAATTACTTCTAACTATCCAACTATCAATTTTCACAATTCTGCAGTGAACTAAAGAAGACAGCACTTATATCCGAACACTTACTATCAAGTTGTGGCTTCAGATGCTACCAATTGCTCATAAATTACATACCCACTTGAAATTTTGCAAAAATCCTATTTTTATAAGCCATGTACTTAGAAAACAAACAAACAAAAAATCCACTTAGACTAAAATCAATGAAAAAGGAAAATAACACTTAAAAGAATCTAGCCTTGTTTGTGATCAAACACACAAATTATGAATCTCATCTCACGCAGGATAACAAAATACTTTAATGAGTATTTAACGATTTGGCTTCACATAACCTCATGTACAATGCATACCAGTTATACTCAAAATGTAGCTTCCTCTACAGATAATGGTTAACCAAAGGCACATATATTATAAGCAGGAAAAGGCCATCAGGAGCATGAATCTTCTGTTTGTCTTTAAGGTTCCAATCACGAGTTAATCATCATCTATAGCAATGAATATCAGCCTCAGAACCTTTTCGCTAGTCTCAAGTTCAGTTTTAATGCAGCATGGAAAGCACAAAGGGTCTCAAAGCCACAACCAAAATTCAGTCCAACAATCTACTTTAAGTGAAAAAATATGGCTTGTGACAGATGATTAAAGCAGTGTCTCCATCATCAGCACAGGCAAGTACATCATAAATCCACACTACTAAGCTTTTATTATGATATTGTGAAATTATTATAATGATGGTGTTCAAGAGTGCACATGACCTACTAAATCCTATTTAAAACAATGTGAAGTATTTCCTCCTCAAAATACGATCCCCATGCCAATACAAACTTGTTCTTACCTTACTTAACCTTTCTATTTCTCCCGTTCACCAGAATTCAAATCCTCTTCCTGATGTGGGTGATTATTTTGATTAGTATACATAATGCCACCCAAATTCTTCAGCCATTTTAGCAATTGGAACAGAATCAAAACAAAGGAAGGCATTCACCACAAAATTACTGCACTGCTTATTACTAGCTACAGTTCTAATTTATATTCCACACTTGGATAATACAACCGAAACAGTTCAGCTAGTCCTTCTGGTATACTAGAAGCATTTCGTTTTGACTAATGCCAAAATGCCCTAATTGTCACAAAAGCAAATTAAGCACTTCACAAATTGTAATTGCAGCAATTCTATTTCACTAAGAAAGAGAAGTATTCCAAAGGTGTTAGAGAAGAATGGGTCACAGCTATGCACTCTTCTCAAGCTCCTACCATGATTTTTTTATTTGTGTATGAAGACAGTTAACTGATTAAATGCAAAGAGGGAAGAACTGTTAAGAGAGACAAAGAAAACTTAAGAGCTTCAGCATGACATATCACAAGCTTCAACTCAAACTGTAGCTTGATGAACACGTCTGCTACTGACCCTGCTAATTCAAGATCTGTCTGATTCTTTTGCACTGCCATCTTGCTGTACTGAACAACTGCTTGTGAGATGGCACAGGAAACCATATCAGGGAAAATATCTGGAATAAATGACTGGCTACTTGTATCAGGACAAATACCACAATTCAGTTCACTGCACAGCTTATGAAAGTCTGAACCTGCAGAGACTGAAAAGGTGACACTGGGGGAGACCATTCTGGACTCCCTAGCCCAAAACTGCTGTTTAAAGAAATGGTCATCAAATTGTAGTTGTTTACAGTCAAACTGCAACTATTTGCAGATCACAGCTCTTACTTGCCTGTTAAATGTGAAGACAAAACCATGCACACCTGAGTGACCCAGTTACCTCATGGAAGATCACAAGAGCAAGGAGTGTTCTTCCCTCCCATTCACCCCCTGCTCCCACTACCTGATATCAGCTTATCTGCTCCATGCATAGCAGTACGTTTCAAAAAACTGTCTACATGCACCAGCAGCATTCATTCTGCAACTGCATGCAGCCCACACAAACAACCTGAGATGCATGTATTCTATTCTTGGCAAGCTCCACTCCCAGGAGACCTCAAGAACAGGCTGCAGGCAGGAGGAATTGCTCTGTCAGGAGTCTCACTCCCCGGCTACCATTTTTCTTAAATCCTCTGACAGAGCAAGTTTAGCACTTCTCTGAAAGCATTTAGGCTTCCTACGCATAAAGTGCATCTTAAACTTCTTATGAGCACCAGATTTACTACTTATAGAATCACAGAATCATTTAGTTTGGAAAAGACCTCTAATATCATCACGTCCAACCGTTAACCTATTCACAGACCAAATTTGTCAAGCAGCCAGTATCAATGCTTCAGAGGATATTCAGCCTAGCATGCACTGTACAACATACCGGGAGCAATCTACTGCACTCACGAAGCAAGTCTTATCATGGTCATCTGTGATACTCAATTAAAACACGTGGTTTGATCAAACAGAAAAGCTGGAAAAAAACAACTGCTGCCCAGACTAGGTCCCATGAAACAGAAATGCCTTGTTTTTCAGTCCATGACCCATCCTCCTCACTACCCTACCCCCAACCTTAAATCTTGCAGGAAAAGCATCCAAAAAAAATGTATGCTTTCCATTGGATAGAACCCAGTTTTCAGTATTTTAGGATAGCTATGATAGCTGTGTCAACATCTCTTGCATTTAATATTTATCTTAGAATCAAATTCATTTATTGAGAAATTTCAAGTTTGTTTGTTCATTTTTCCTGAGGTTCTATTAGTCCTCATGATTTCAGGTGGAAATGCACAAATTTGAAATACCCCAAGCCAGTCAGTAAGCAATTGGAATGAAAAGATCTAAGTGACCTATGAGGTAACACCACCCTACTAAGAATACTACTTGCAATACAGCTTCCAGGATTTCTTCACTGATATTTGATAGTTCTGATGCCCCTATAACAATGACAGCAAACAAATTCTATTCTTCTGCATAGAATTTAAGAACTTTTTCTCTGGCTTTCCCAAGATTAACAGAAATTGGAGAATGAAAGCTGAACAAAGGCTTTTAGACAGGAAGTAATGCAAGGCAATTTTGGAAGTTGTTTTTGTTTTGTTTTGTTTTTTCTTTTTAAGCCAAGACAGAAGAAACTCTAAAAAAACAGAGATTTGGAGACTCTACATAAGGAGATGCAAAATTAGAATCAAGATGGAATCTGCTGCTGCCTTCTTCATTTGTTAACAAGATAGAAAAGAAATCCCTGAAATTAGCAACTACAACACACCTATTTGAGAACAGCAATAATATCTTCAGTGCAAGGAGGCAGGTAGATGACTGCTACAAAGAGAATGTGCAGGAGAAGGTCTACAAAAGCCCATTCTTTGTGTATATACAGTACAATACTCTAAAAAAGTGAGTTTGTGGAATGTGGTGAGGAGGTGCTCACCAGAAACTATGGATATGGATTTACATGTGGACAAGACAACTAAGATTAACCATTTACATCGGAGGGGGAAAAAAAGCCTTATACAGCCAGCCTCTGCAAAGGGAATGGGATATCAGGTAAGAGCTCCATCTGGCTCCAAAAGGGACCCACCACTGGCCAGAGCTGAGCCAACAAGTGATGCTGACTGCGCCTCTGTGAGAGCAAATTTAAGAAAGGAAAAAAACGGTTGGGCAACAGCAGCTGGGAGAGAGAGGAGTGAGAAAATGAGAGAGAAACAGCGCTGCAGACACAAGATCAGTGAAGAAAGAGGACAGGAGGTGCTCCAGGTGATGGAGCATATGTTCCCCTGCAGCCCGTGGAGAGGAGCCCAGGCAGGAGCAGTTGATCTGGTGGGAACTGTCACCTGTGGGGGACCTATGCTGGAGCAATCTGTTCCTGAGGAATGGGCCCCGTGGTATGGACCCACATTGGAGCAGTTCCTGAAGAGCTGCAGCCTGTGGGAAGCCCACGTAGGATCAGCTCGGGAAGGACAGCATCCCGTGGGAGGGACCCCACGTGGAGCAGGGGCAGAGAGCGACCACGAAGGAGTGGCAAATGACGAAGCGTTATGGACTGACCACAGCCTCCATTCCCTGTTCCCCTGCGCCACTCGGGAGGAGGAGGTAGAAGAGGGTGGATGGTGGGGGAAGGTGTTTTTAGTGTGCTTTTAGTTTCTCACTTAATATAATTTATTGCCTATTAAGAATTATCTCCTTACGTTGAGTCTGTATTGCTTGTGATAGTAACTGGTGAGAATCTCCCTGTCTTTATCACAACCCCTGAGCCCTCTCCCATCGTATCTTCTCCCCCTCTTCCTTTGAGGAGGGGGAGCGAGAGAGCGGTTGTGGTGGAGTTTAGCTGCCCATCAGGGTGAAACCACCACAGACAGAAGAGCACAAAGCACACCTCAGCTTTTGTCCTATTGATCACAATACACTGCCCACTCCCCCTCGAAATCAAAGCCCCTCTCAAAAGGCTGCTTCGTTTCCTACATTTATTTTCATGTTTGTCAGTATATGAAACTCAAAACTGCAACTACACACTTTAAAATCATTTAGAGTAATCAACTGAACTGATATCCACCCCACATGTACTACCCCTCTTCTGGGCTGCTATTCACAGAAAAAAAATCCCTCCATGAGACAAAGTTCCTCTGCTAAGGAGGAAACAACGCTACCGTTTAAACAAAGTTACTTCCTTCCTTTCCACACACACAATCCTTTGTCAAGAAGCTCGGTAGCTGTATGCATATGCAAGAAGTTCCTCCCTTGTGTCATTCACCGCCTCCTCTTTTTCCTACTCCTTTCCTCCTCCCCCAGGCATATGAACTAACATTCCCAGCCTTTGTTCATTTACATTTTTCTATACCTCCTTGCCGTTTTCATTTATTACTGAAACAGGTTTTGACCACAGTCTTAGCACTGTGTGTTAAATATTTTGCTCTTTTCCATTATTAAAGTCCCAGGAATTACTGAATTTCAGCCAGTTTCATTTTAACTCATTTTGTCTCCCTTAAACATGTGCCCTCCTGAAGTTCAGCCTTAGAGGCCTCTTGCAGCATCTCAATCTTGACATCAGGGGTTCTACGTAGGCACTCAAAATTCAATTTAATCCTATTTAGCTCAATTTTGTTGATGATCCACAATTACTATCTGGTCTCACTGACAACTCAATATACCTTATGTATGAGGAAGTACTTCACTTCCATTTGCAGGATTCCTGCTATCATTATTACAGTAGACAATCACCTAGATAAAATCCTTTCAGACGTTTTATCCCATATTCAGAAAACAGTTTATAAATCTCTTGCAATTTGCATGTACCAATGACTGCCTCCTCCTCCCCCAGCATTTACAGCATGAGTCCCCTTTATGAGTCCCTTTTTTTAAAGGACCCCTTAAAAAGGGTCCTTTACCAAATTTATTCATTCCATTGATCACCAAGAGTTAGATATTACCGGTACCAGAGACTGAACAGGCCCGTAGAAGTCTCCATCCCTTATCACAGGAAAATACACGGACTTCCACCCTTAACATTATGCATCTTTTTGTATCATTATTTTTCTTAATATAACCAGTTCCCACATGCTAATTAATAATCTAATTCTGAAGCTTATACTTGCAGAAAAAACAACACATCTGCATTGAGTTAATGTGGTCCACCTTGACACACTAGTGTCCTTATTCACATAATTCCTTCCTGTCTTACAGCTGTCACTGAAAAAGCTAACATTCCTCCTCACTTCAAAGGATTTCATGAAAAATCCAGAGTCCAATTCCTTGATTAAGATAAGATTACTTTTCATAACTGTAAAATGTAAAAAGAGCAAGGTAAGTGGGAAGGGATAATACCCACTATCCAGCAACGGGATTTTCCTTCTGCCTTAATATTACAGGAGTAGCTGTATTATAAATACAACCCTTTTGCTATAAGAATAATGTTGAAGCTTTGCAAACTTTACCTCTGCCATACAAACACTTAGGGCAAGGCGTTAATTGGATCAGACTACTAGAAAGCCAAGTTCTCTTTATTAATGAGGAGTTTAAGCATTAATGGAGACAAAAGCATTCTATATAGTTTTTTCCCAAAATGCTGAGACAGATTAAGGACCTAATTTGCAGAACATTTCTGGCTTTTCACTCGATTTTACAGCTGAGCTGATTGAAGCTGAAATAAACATACTATTTAGCTCAAGACATTACAAAAAATACATGTAGCATGGAGTTTAGTCTAGGATACCAGAAAAGCTATTTTTTAGACATAGTCATATCACTGCAGATATGGTTTTGGGAAGCTGAAATATCTCGAGACATGAAGCTGCAGAGTTCTTACCTATCTGGAGAGGATCTTTGACTGCCCTCACCCGGAACAGCTGCTCCCCTCGCTGGAACTCATCTGCACTGCCATTTGCCAAACACGAGTACAATCTGTAAGAGATAAACATAACATATAAAGATCAGTTGTTTTTGAGAAACTTCACGTTACTATCCTCTTGCATTTTAAGTTAACCTAGCTTTTGACAAACACTTACTATCTTCATCTTTAAGATGAAAACTAGCTCTTTTCTGCCATTTCTCCATTACACCCCAACCATAAAAATCACTAGTCTCTTCCGAACTGTGTTTGCATATAGCCACTGGCATTTCTAGGAATTTCAGCCTAAGACTCTGGAATACAAATACATTCACAACCTAAAATTGCTTCAAGGTCCAATGCTAGCATGCCACAGCAAAAACTCCTAGTTCTGGATGAGTTACCCACCTGCTCATGTGCGATTTTTACTTCTGTGCTCATCAGAATAATGAGCATGTACAACCAACAGCTGGCTTGCTCTATTCCAACACAGGTGATCTTTGTAACTCTTTATATGTCAGCACTTCTGACACCTCCCCCCACCTGATACCAGAACATTAGGTGAAAGCATTTAAGAATTGTCAGGATGATTCTTTCTAAAAGACTATAATACCACTACTTTCCTACAAAATTATGGATGCACAGTTACATGGGTAGGCATCCTACAGTAAAAACGCTTCAGGCAAAATACATTGCTAAAAGATCTAATAGCACAGAGTTTTTGACTACAAGCTCAACCAATTTATGTGGAAACATAAGAAATATGGTCATCTCCCTGGCTGTATTCACTCTGACCAGTGATGTACTCAGCAAATTCCAATTCTCCTACTTACACCAATAAAAAGCTTGCACAGCATATTGAGATAGCCCTCTCAATAACTCCCAATAACTTCTGAGCTCAGTTAAGTTCTGATTCAAGCAACAGATTCAAACTGGACAGAACACTACGTAAGACTTATGAATGGCCAAAACTTTACAAACAAGTTTTTGTCAAGCAAACTAAAGCGTGCATTTACACTGTTATCATTCACACACAGAACCTGCATATGTATATGTTCTTCCTGGGACACATGCAGAGCAGCTCACCCCACAGTAAAAATCTGTATCATAGCATATCCCACAGTAACCCATCCACATATTACAAAATGCACACAGCAACAGCAGGAGCAGCCAATATACAGGACATTAAATGGACAGTGATTCTCCTCTAGTGAACAGAACATTTCCTTAAGACAATGAAGCAGAAACAGCATGCATTACCTAATATCTTCCTCATTTTCAGGGAAACTCCAGAAGGCAATCCGAAGCTGCAGTTGCTCAGGCACTGGAGGATAAACTTTCTCCACGACCTCGAATGGAATGTGAAATGCAACCTGTTTTGCTGACAGTTCCACCAATGGGATCACCAGCCCATCTGGCAAGACAAGAAACAAAATGCAATTAGCCATTGAGGGAACTAAACTCAAGAGAGGCTAAAGAGATCAGAGCAGGCAGCTCTTCCACTTCCCCTCTTATCTCACACCAAGTTCAAAGACCAATTTTCATAATACAGTAAAAGGCAGCACAGAAGTTTTCTGAAGAACTGCCTGCCAACTTTATGTTTGTTTTCAACCCCCACAAGGCATAGGTAGGAACACATTCCTGAAAATCCAGTCCTTCGTCAGGAGAGCTACACTAGGCTATATAGTGGATATCAGTAACTCAAACTTTGTCTCCTGACAAAGCTAAAACCATTTAATAAGACTTGTGGTAAGCAAATACTTCACACATTTTACAATATGGCAGGCAACATCCCATGCATACCATGTGATTGCACATGAGAGCAATGGAAAGGTTGTCCAGGAACCTTAGTATTGACTTTTTGGTAACCTCTAGGATTTTGCAATTTACAAGACTTTCACTTAAAATAGCATTTTTTGTTTGCTTCCTCTCTCCTCCACCTTTCATATATGTGTCTTTATATTTCAAGTTCTTTACAGAAGCAACTGGGAATTCATGTTTGTACACTGTTGACTACCGTGAGTCTCTGAGGATCTTAACTGAGGGCACTAAGAGCCTTCTATAAATAAAATTCATCACCACCTTTCTACCAAACTACTTTCTACATTTTTAAGTACAGATGAAGATTTCTTATCATATGGCTATGGGAACCCTATGTTTCTGCTTTGCTCTGAGCTGATTACACTCTATAATGAAACGCCAGGCTTATGTTCACAGAATCATAGAATATCCTGAGTTGGAAGGGACCCACAAGGATCACTGAGTCCAACTCCTGGATCCACACAGGGCCACCCAAAAATCAAACCCTGTGTCTGAGAGCATTGTCCAAATGCTTCTTGAACTCCGGCAGGCTCAGTGCCATGACCGCTGCCCTGGGGAGCCTGTTCCAGTGCCCGACCACCCTCTCAGTGAAGAACCTTTTCCTAACACCCAGCCTGACCCTCCCCTGTCACAGCTCCATGCCGTTCCCTCGGGTCCTGTCGCTGTCACCAGAGAGCAGAGATCAGCGCCTGCCCCTCCGCTCCCCTCATGAGGAAGCTGCAGGCTGCCATGAGGCCTCCCCTCAGTCTCCTCTTCTCTGGGCTGAACAAACCAAGTGACCTCAGCCGCTCCTCATATGTCTTTCCCTCTAGACCCTAGGTGGGTAACCTTGACATAAAAGGAAATTAAGTTCATTAAACAGGACTTTCCCCTCATGAACTCCTGTTGGCTGTGACCAATGACTGTGCTGTCTTTCAGGTATTTTTTAGTAACTCCCAGAATAATCTTCTCTATAACTTTACCAGGCACTGAAATGAGACTGACAGGCCTGTAATTACCAGGGTCTTCTTTCTTGCCCTTCTTGTAAATTGGAACAACGTTTGCCAGCTTCCAGTCGACTGGGACCTCCCCAGATTCCCAAGACTGTTGAAAAATAATTGAGAGAGGTCTCGCAATGACATCAGCCAGCTCCTTGAGTACCCTGGGATGAGTCCCATCGGGCACCCTGGACTTATGTGCATTCACCTGGAGCACCAAATCCCACACAAAATCCCACACCAATCCCAGCCAGTTTTATCCCAGAGTTTATCCTTCCTGCACTCACGGTCCTCCAACTCAGGGCTCTTCCCCCTGTCACCGAAGATTTTAAACTCAACGACTTCATGGTCACCATAGCCAAGATGGCCGCCAATTGCCACTTCACCCATGAGACCCTCTCTGTTAACAAACAGCAAATCTAGGACTGCACCTTTCCTAGTCGGCTCCCTTAGTACCTGTACCAAGAAATTATCAGCAAGGTGTTTTAGGAATCTCCTGGACCTGTTTGTATGAGCTGTGTGGTATTCCCAGTTTACATCTGGCAAGTTGAAGTCACCCATAAGGACAAGCGTGGCACATCTAGAGGTATCTCTTAGTTCCTTAAAGGATAATTCATCTGTGTCGTCATCCTGGCTGGGTGGCCTATGGGAGACTTCCACAACAACATCTGCTTTATTTGCTCCTCCCTTAATCCTTACCCAGAGGCTCTCAACCATGTCATTGCTACCTGCAAGCCCCACAGAGGTCAGCCCCTCCATTACTCATTACTGCCACCCCCCTGCCTGCCTATCCCTTCTGAAGAGCCTGTAACTGTCCATCATAACCCCAGTCACAGAACTCTTCCCACTAAGTTTCACTTATGCCAATGTTGTCATAGCTCTAGGACAGAGCCAAGGCTTCTGGCCCCTCTTGCTTGTTCCTCATGCTTAGTGCATTGGTGTTGTTGGTTATTGCATTACCTGCAAGCACCTTACTGCTTTACTGACATCACCTCCTGCCCTACAGCAGCCTTGGTTCCATCTTCCAGACCCTGTTGCCAAAAGCCTAATTAATTGAGTTTCGGGTATCCAATGTTACATCTCTTCACCTCCCTAACCAGCTTCTCACACACCACTGGAAGCCAGTGTGTAAGCCAATCTGGCCCTCAGCTTCCCCTCCCCACCAGCCTCCAGGCAACATATCAAAGGAGAGCTGCAGCCCTGATGTCAGGAAGACTTTCTCGCCCACTGCCCAGAGACGCCCTCCAGTCAGAGCAGCTGGGAACCAGATAGGAAGGGAGAGAGCTTTGAAAATGCACGCACACAGCAAAACAGCCAGAATCTCCCCCAGTACTGAGCAGATCTGTCAAACAGAAGGATTACATAAATATGGAAAGAACATAGAGTTTTCAAAGATCCACTTTTATGATTTTTTGATTGCAGTGAAATTAGATTCATTAGGCAGCATTCCCTTCTCACAGATAGAGCCTTTTACTGTCACAGGATTATTTCTCCATTGCCAGTGATTTTTATTCTACATTATAGATGAAGCCTCTGTTTTACCGTGCTATAATCCCACCCGCAAATGTGAGAGCAGCAGATTGCAAAATGAACAATGATGGTAAAGTGGATTATCCCTTTCTTTACAGCGAGCAGATAAACAAGATTTTAGCAGAAAAGTCATCTCATTTCCACTTTTGACAGCCAGCGCAGGTCACTAAAAAAATTACTATTTTTAATTAGTGCAACACAGTCAACTTGAATATTATTGCTGTTACTACAGTAGTAGTAGACACAATAGAAGGTGCAAACTGAGGCACATTAATACTTGAAAATACTCTGAGCAATGAAAGGAGAGGTATTTCTTCTGGTTTTAACCACACTCTTTGTATAGAGGCACTTTATCCAAGTCTTTCATTACACAGTACTAAAAAAGAGATAACACCTAAATAACCTCTATCAATAAAGGTACAACAATTGAAAAAGACTTCAGTATCAGGTGAAATGCCTGCACATTTTTTTAAAGAACTGCATGGCTGCAAGTGTATTCTTATTTATTTATTTATTTATTTTTGGTATTCCTTTTTACAGCTATTTGCTGTAGGGTACGAAGGTCAGATTAGAAACGCTAGAGCCAGACTGGGTTGACGGAAAAGCAGCAAAGCAAAAGCTTTCTGCTTACTATTCTATCAGTATGCCTTACTCTTAAAAAAATATTTTTCTTTATAGTTGCAATGGACTAGGACACACATACAACCAGTTACTAGGTCTCAGCAGTGCTAGCAGAGGAGTAGTAGTACTAGGAGCACTAGCACAATCACTGCAATTACCCTCCACTCTCTTCATTACACAGAATGGCTGTTCTCTTTCAATCTAAACTAAACTAGCTCAAGAAAAGTACTTCGACAAGCATTACTGAAATTACCTCTCCTGAAAAAACATCTGTCTTCCAAGTGGGAAAGAGATAGTGCTACTACAGGTAAGAAACACACATGCTTTCTGATGAATCAGACGACTTTGTAACCCCCGATCTAACAATTTTCAGGACCTTTCTGTCAATAGGGCAGTAGTACTCAACCTCATCACAAGAATCCCATGGCGATTTCTTGCTGCTGCAGGCTATGCCCATTCCCTGCCCACAGGGTACCTCATCCCAAAAAGGGAAGTCAAGAGTGAATAACCATCATTAGAGCAATTTATGAACTACATAGTGTACTTCCAACCCTCATCTTTTGTCAAGTGCTTTTCAGACAGCAGCAGGGAGTAGGCTGGATAAACAGTCCTGACACCAGCAGGGCCCTACTTCCAGCTGCCACTTTTCCCCGCAGACCCCTGCCTCCCTCTCACAGTCATATGACTTATTACCAAAAGGCTCCTTTGGAGGAAATAACTTCCTGGGAAACCCTCAAGCCAGGGACCCCTGGATTAGCTCTTCTGCATAATCTACCATGATTTCATACTATGAGTATGAAAACTGCAGTTTACTGAGGAGGATCACAGAATCACAGAATCTTTTAGGTTGGAAGAGACCTTCAAGATCACCTAGTCCAACCTAAGACCTAACACTAACAAGCCCTCCACTAGACCATGTCGCTAAGCTCTGCATCCAAACGTCTTTTAAATACATCCAGGGATGGTGACTCGACCACTTCCCTGGGCAGCCTATTCCAATGCCTCACAACCCTTTCAGTAAAGAAATTTTTCCTAATATCTAACCTAAACCTCCCCTGTCGCAACTTCAGCCCATTCCCCCTCGTCCTATCACTTGACACGCAGGAGAAGAGACCAATCCCTACCTCTCTACAGCCTCCTTTAAGGTACCTGTAGAGAGCGATCAGGTCGCCCCTGAGCCTCCTCTTCTCCAGGCGAAAGGAGGCTCAGGATGAGTCCCATCAGCAGTGTTGTGTCAGCTCATACAGCTATATGGCTGCAAAACCCCTTGCCACTGTAAGCTTAAACTGATCATGGATGACAATGACTCTGGGACAAACAAATCCACCTAAAGTATATGGAAGTCGGCCCTATTCGAGGAGCCTGTTGGATTTACTCTGTAAGAAAGGCGCTGGGGCTGGTACCAGACATCCAGGCACAGGGAGCACATTACTTTCAGAGCTCTTCTCTTCCTTGTCAAACACTTGTGCTATATTAAGTGAAAAAGACAAGCGGAAAAAGAAGTCAGAGTGTAGGAAATAAAACAACAACTTAAGAGTTGTGCTTGAAAATACACAATACCAAAGCATTTTGGATCAAATCATAATGCTGGAGCATAACCATTTATAAACACTGCAGAGAAAGGATTTGAAATAAAATCTTTTAGAGCACTATGATGGGTAAACTTGGGCAAAACTAGTAAGACCAAAACAAATGAGACAATGTAGACTAAACCAGATGCCAAACACACTTAAGTATTAATCTTTCAGAAACGTAATCAGGAAGAAAAATTCAGATGCTGTCACGGAAATCAACAGTAGGAAAAAAATAAAAAACTAAAGCAAGCCCCTTTTCTTCTAAGGATGCCCTTGTGTATGACTAAAGAATTAAATATTGTGCTTTGGGAGGTGAAGATCACAATTTTCACAGAAGAGTCAGTGGACCAGACAAGAGACCTCCTCATCTGCTCCTGTGCAAGTCAGTCCATGATTTCAACAGATTTACACAGTGAACTAAGGTAACCAGTTGACTTTGCATTGAACTCAGCTTCGTCAGCTGTACTGTGTTAGTAGCAATCTGCAGGAGACAGCAGCCAATTAACCAGCATGGCTGTCTCTTCAACATGCATTCAGACATTCACAGCACATAGCTTAGACATTTTCAGAATAAGGTGAAAGCAGTAAAGCCTGGTGGGGAAAAAATAATCTAAAAAGCAATAATCTTATCTATAAGGCCATGAATCTCTCTAAAATGGTGAATTTTCTATAAGGAAAAAGAGACATGGAAAACAAATGGTAGACGATAACTGAAAAGTAGAAAATAATTTTTCAATGATACTTAAAGGATGGGTGCCAGCTAAGCTGGCACATAATGTGAATACAAAAATTATGAAGTTAAACTGCCCTATTTCGAGGGGGGAGTCCCCTGTGTAGCCAAGGCAAGAGAGACACTTATCTAGCACATGATTAGGCCTCCTGTAAAGTCAGCTGGACAACTCGAGTTAACTGCTTAAATTAGACTCTGAATACTTTCCTTTGAGTCCTAAACAAAACAATTCTTTCCAAAAGTATATCTCTAGATACACAAATCCACTACTGGTGGATTCATACCTGCTTGTATCAAAAGGTATTATCAATAAGACAGACAAAGGGTATCCTCAAGTACCACATAAATACATTTTGGGCAAGAACAAAAAGGAAAAATCTGCTAACAAAGAAAAGGAGAAAGCATCACAGTTTCCACTCAGAATGCAAAGATAAGAACAGCAAGGAAGACTGCAAACTTCATGTAAAAAATGGTACAGTAATGAAATCAAAAATGTAATAGAACACTGACAAATCTGCAAGATAAATCTATCTGAGGGAGAAGATTATTTTAAACTGTGAAGCACAATAACAAGAATCTCCGCTTCCTCTTGGGAAGCGAACATGATGACCCAAGCAGAACAAAGGAAACTCTTAAAGTCTTGGAAGCATAAGCAACCTGCAACAATTCTGACCTACACCTTAAACAACTAGCAAAACCCAAAGCCCAGGTCTGGACGGGAATTTGAGAGATCAGCTGATCTATAGATCCTATTTAAGAGGCAGGACCAAAGACACCTAAACCATTCTGAACAGATCACATCCCATCCATCTACTGCCACATGAAACACACAGCTTACATGAGAACCATCCTACCCTTTTTGCTACTGTTTCATATGAATTACAGGTTTGATTTTTATCACAGTTTTATAATAGCTATAACTTTTAGCCTAGACACAATTATTCCTGTAGGAACAATAACAGCAGCAAGAAAAAGAAAACAAAAACAACAACAAAACAAACAAAAAACACAACAAACCAACCCAAACCCAGCCCCAAAACAGCTAATGCAAGCTATGCACACACACATGCATTTTCAGCAGTGGAAGCAAATACTGTGCCAGCATGGCTTACTGACACAGGTGTGCTACATTGCTTAACCTTTCCTAGTATAAGGTAGGCTGTAGGAATTGCAGCCAACGATTTTTCATAAAAACAGATCATGTTCCAACTAAGCTATGATTTCTTCAGTAGAATAATAGAGTTTGCTTGATAGGCAAAGAGAGGGAAGAAACTGCTTGAATAATCAGCACAATACGGCTGAAGAGAATACAAAAGAGCTATCAAATGGGACTGAAACAAATCCAACTGGGCCAAGCACTGAATTTATTTATCTAATTACATTATTTCCATTGGGTTACTTTCAGTTGACACACGACCCTAAAAATAAACTATACGTACAAGTGAATAAATACAAATGCAAGTGAACGAATCTCACAGTATAAGACAGTGCAAAGACAAGACTCATTGCTTTTTTTATACATACCTTAAGGAAAATGGGGTGGCATTTTTTAGCAGAACAAGTAAACTGTATTGTAAGACATCTTAGACTGCACTATCTTTTGAGAGATCAGTCTACAGTTTTGATTTTATAGCTGCCCCTAGCTCACATCTCACATTCGCTCTCACCTCTACCATTGGCCTCACTCAAAATGTAACACAGTGGAAAAAAGTAATACAACTATAGATAGAACAAGGAGATGGAGAAAATGAAGTGAAGCACTTCTGTTATCAAATGAGAAAATGAGAAGAACAGTAAAACTAACAGGAAAAAAGCAGAGTGCAATCTTGACCAGTGAAGGAGGTGTGTGTGTGGGTGTTATAAAACTTGTTTTACAAATCTCATTTAAAAAATGGTAAATATTACATTTCTTTTTACAGGATTTGCCATGTAGAAAGATAAATCTGCCACTGTGGAATGCCACTTAGGCATCTAACTAAAATAAATCAAGCAGAAATACATATCAGTAAAGTACCCCTTGATGTAAGGAAGTGACATATTCTCTAATACCCCTTGAAACCAAAATGTGCTGAGAGCTCTCGAATATGGGCCAGCAGAACAAGCCTTGCATTTAACCATAACATACCTAAATCAAACTGCTTCAAAAATGCTTGGTTTCTTACTGTTTTCTGTAAATTTCCTCCCAAAATTCTGCTGTTGGTTTTACTTTTATCTCCCTTTCTTTTTTTCCTTTCTAAAAATTTGTTCTCAGCGTTGATGTCTTTAAGAAGTACATGCGAGATCAATATATCCCTTTAAGTCTCCAACTTTGCAACAAACATCAGAAAACTCTGCCTTTGTCTTGAACGCTGTAATACTCTAAGGTGAATGCTTTGAATGCACAGTTTCCCAAGATGAACATTGCAAAATGAAACATGCCCTTTTTAATTAAAAATTTACTCTTCATTTTGAATAAAAATTAGACCCAAGGTATTTAGGCCATTACTTATACTTCTTTCCTTATTCTTTTACCATTTTACTGCTTAATCAAGATCCTATAAGAAGCAGGATGTATGTTTTTAAAAATAAACAAAATTCACCTCTGAACTGAGGATAAAACACACAGTATGTAGCAAATGCCTGAAAATAGGATATTTTCTCTTCCTTTAAAAGCATTTCTCAACCATTTCTCCCCCAAAGCTCCTTCCACAAGGCCCATTAACTTTACTTCTCTTTCCAAAGAAGAGGCATTCAGTTAGGAGCAGAATGATCTCAAACGAGTCACAAACACACCACCACCACCACTCAGTTTTCTGTCATGTTAACATTTTGCCCAGGCAGATCCCAGCCCTATGAAGTCACCAGAAAGGGAAGATCTTCAGAAGTGTTGAACTAAGATACTTGCAGCCCACGGAAGCAGTAAGGGTATGTTTCTGTCAGCTTGCTGGTTTGTGGCTTTCAAGCACAGACTTGTGAGACGGGAAGCTAATGTCTGTCCTGTACAATTTCCCAAACTTCAGGTCACATTATTAAAAGATACATCACGTCCATAATACACTAGTACAGAATATAAATGGTGGAATATTAAGAGCATCCTTGAATAGTCTTGGGATTACGATCTTTGGAGTAAATTACCTAAGCACAATTAAGTGGAAGCTTCATGACACAGTCACAAACATGACAGCTACATTTTCAAAGAGATAAAAGAAGAGTTCTTCTCTGAGTAAAAGAGGTATTGCAGCCACTCTACTCTTTGCCAGCAAGATTTCGTATATATGAAATACTCAACCACAACCACCAAGCTCCAAAACAGATGCAACCAAAATAGCTAAGAATTTTTAAAATATAGACGAGAGAGAGAACAAGCACTTTAAACAATAGAATTATTCACCTTTAAACACCTATGCCAAAATGTGCCCAAGCTGTGAGAGAGAGGATTTAGGATAAAAGAGTTTAAACTAAATTGAACTGTTTGAGAAAATTCCATTGTAAAGGCTCACAGGCAAACTGCTGGAGCAGCTATGAAGCTATACTATGTAGTAAAAGAAAGATTAGCTAGACCCATGCTTAGAGTAGACCATCTAATAAAGTACATTAGATAAAAAAGAAAAATCTCACTCAAGATGCCCTCTTTCAGGCTTGTATGGTGATTCTTACAATTAGGAAGTCATTTCCCTCAAAAAAAATGACCACACTCTGCATTGTAGAGGATCTTTTTGAATCACATAGTTGGTCTCCATGTAGTTCATAGTGGACACACACACACATCCCACACAGATTGCTCCAGCACAATTGGAGCAAATTGGTGTTCTCGTGGCAGCTCAGTAGACATGCCAAAGACTAAACAGGCACAAAGAATGACACTCCTTGCCCCAAATACCAGAGAAGAAACCCAGACTGGCAAGCCGAGGGGTGATGAAGCTGTGCTATGTAGTCACCCCACAGATGAAGCAATTCAGACCCCTGCAATGTCAGACACTGACAGCTGAATGGACACAGGAAGCTCCCCCCCAGTCCAGGTCTAGCTGACTACCTGCAGAATGACGCAATCTGAAGAACTGAAGATTCAGTGTAACACTCAAATACTGACTCCCAGCTGCCTTCAACTGGCATTCCTCTGTTTCAGATTAATAATTCCATGCCATCTTACGCCAAGGGGAAAGAATGCAATGTTCCTTGTCAAAACCAAGCAAACCGCAGTATCGCTAAATGTAACGGGTTCTTTTATGTTACAGATTAAGAAAACAGATGTGAAGATGCACGTTCCTGGCTCCTAAACTACTCAAGCAGTGTCAATCTTCAGAAAATAAGCAACTCCTTTCCACTAGAACAGCTTTTCTACCAAGTCAAAATAAAGTTTCAGCAATTTGTTTCTCAGATACTACTCCAAACCAATTCTTCTGCAAAACTCCTCAGCATTAACAAAGCAGCTGCAATAACAAAGGGAGAGCAGCAGACTCTGGAAGCAACTCTGCAGTGGAATTCATCTATGCAAGTTATTCAGATGCTGAGACAAAAAGAAGGTTAGATGAGAAAAGAAAAGGTATTAAGGGATGGAGGAAGTATGCCACAAATGCTGCTGCTGATTGTTAATCAAGCTTGCTCAGAAAAGATGACTGGAGGGAGCATTCTGATGTGAGGGCTCCTTTAGTTTTGTTTCCTTTCAAAAATGTTTCTGTATTTTTTAAAACATCCACATACTCAGAACAGGCTAGCAAGTGCAGCTAAAATTTTAAAACCATGACAGGATCAGTGTTCATAAGACTTTCTTATACCTGTTATTTCCCCCACCTAGAGTTACACAACTCTATCTGGTTTCCATAACCATTTTTCAGCAGTGAAATTACACTGAGAATAATGTGGTAAGGTAGCAAGTGCAGAGATATATAAAACAATGCTGAAAGCAAAAAGAAGAATTTTGGTTAGCCTACATCAGACCTAAGCCACAGAATGACATTTTAATGTACAAAATAGTTCAGAAATGGAATGAGCAAGAGAACTTTTTCATTAATGTATACTAGATAAGAATCATGAGATTCAAAGCCAAAAGCTTTTAAAAATACCAATCCCAGATGGGCAGATTATGGTCTACAACTGGAAACCTCACATTTAACTGACAAACTGCAGCAACTATTACTGTACAAATTCCATTGCAAACATTGTAACGTTTTAAGAATAGTTTTAATTATTTTATCCAATGCAAAAAGGCTGATTTTATCACAAGAAGGTGTCCAATTCATCCTCAAAGTCTCTGCTATCTACAGCAAAAGCCATAGCATGGAGTCAAATCTAAGCTCAGCTTGGTTTCTGAAAACCGCTTAACACTGCATCACAAACAGCTCATACATGTAACAAATATTTGATTGCTCAAACTACCTTTTGTTGCTGTATTCACATTTCATTTCAAAATCAAATCTGTATATCATTTGGCTAAATGTATAAACACATCCTGACACCATGACTTCTGTCTCCATGGTTAGGAAGCAAGAAAGTTTTTTCTGTAATGCAGACCTTAAAATACACCCAAACACCAAAAATTAATACTTCTGTTTGTTTGTTTTGCACACAAGTCCTAGTAGATTTGCAAAATACAATACTAAATTACATTGTGGGTTTGTGGTGGATATGTGTTTTGTTTTGTTCTGTTTTGGTTTTCAAGTGTCAGTAAGCTTAAACCTGTTAAGTCTTGTAGGTCCCCTTCTGGTCATCTGAATTATTAAAAAAAAAACCATTTCTGAGAAACCTATTTCACAGTCATTTTTTCACACTCACTTTCTGCATGTGTACAGAGTTAGGAAAAAAAGAAAAAGCCCACTTACTTAACTTTGCTCACTGTCAGAGAAATAGCATCACCATTGTCCTAAGATCAAGCATAGAGACTGCAACCCAGAACATTTTTTGTTAAAGAAGCCAAGCACCGAACAGAGGAGGGATCCTACATACTCAATTCCTACTCATATTCAACTCCTACTGGTGGCTGTTTCAATATTAGAGTGAGTTAAAAAGTATTTTGTCTTGAGATTACTGTTTTTCAAGTTATATCTTTTAAATTATAAAGTGTTCAAGTATTAGGCCAACTCCTCATAACACTTCCACAAGATTTCAGGAAGCATACAAAAAAAGCTGGTGAGGCTTTATAATCCTGTAAAACTGCTGGTGAGGCTTTATAATTCTATCCAATACCTGATAAGAGAACTAAAACTTAGAAAATGCATGATGTGTGTGTAAGGTCCAAGAGTCTGAACCTACAGTAAGAGTATGCCAAAAATCCCAAAGCCACGTCCCAACTTCCCCTATAGAATTCTTCATTTCTTCCTGTTTTACACCACCAGCAGCCACCATCCACTGCTGTATAAAGTGGTCATGATCTACCTTCAGAAATACTTTCTTCTGAGAGGTTCTAGTTACCAGTGCCCCTCCTTTTAAAGCCAGAACAATGTTGAAAAGAACAAAAAAACATGGATGAATGCAGCATCTACTTTAGAATAGGATAGGATAGGATAGGATAGGATAGGATAGAATAGTTCGGTTGGAAGGGACATAAAAAGACCATCCAGTCCAACTGCCTGACCACTTCAGGGCTAACCAAAAGTTAAAGCATTTTATTGAGGGCATTATCTAAATGCCTCTTGAACAGTGACAGACACGGGGCATCAGCCACCTCGCTAGAAAGCCTGGGCCAGTGTTCTACCATCCTCAAACTTCTCCTGAATTTCTAGAGATTAGTGGGAAAATGGCTTTTCCTTCCTCCTCTCTTTTCAAATTAGCCTTCTCCCTTAAGAATCAGAACCCTTAACTCTGCCACACAGATGGGATGAGAACTGGAAAGACATGGACAGCAAGTTTAACATCCTCTGACTGCCAGATCAGCTGCTCAGAGCATGTTGTCAGACATCCCAAGCACAAGTTTGTTTGAAGCTTCCACAAAATGATTCAGAAACATTATTTCATCCCACAAAATATAGTGTCTGCCATAATCCTACTGCAACACCAGCCAGAGGGGTGACTGTTACAACACAACTTTTGTCACAACTTAATCAATAAGAAATTACAATTTAACCAAGTAATGTAGAGCTGGCATTACCAGGAAATCTGGGGCTTTTAGGACCACTGAACAGACCTAAGGCAGAAGAAAAAGGCTGATGCTTTCTGTTACAGGACTTTTTAGAAAATGATGCAAAAAGAGCTCCTCACTACAAGAAGCTACAATGCACATGAAGACGGAGGCAAGCTTCTCGATATGCTTTCTCGGAGCAGCTGTTCTCTTCTACCCCTCCCAACTTCATCTGCAGTTTCCTGTGTCAGCAAGAATACTTTCAGAGGCAAAACATCTGAAGGAATCCCCTCTTCAGAACAGTATGACATGTTAATAAGAAAAATAATCACTTCTGTTGTTATTCCTCTTTTCACCACTGGTGAACATGACTAAAGAGTTTCAGTATGTCCAAGTAGCATTTAATTGCCAAGCAGACAACCCTCAAAGGTCCTCTTGCACTTACTAGGCTGAGGAAGAGCCACACATATAAAAACTTCTGCACTCCAAAGGTCAGCTGGCTGAAGAACAGATTTACCTTCTTTCCTTAATAACTTGTCCTCCTTATGTCCTTAAAGCATCATAGTTGCAACACTCTTTATATATTGGAAACCAGATCTGTAGAAACAACACTTGTCTCAAGTCATCAGAACCTCAGGACAAGGCAAAGGTGGAAAGCTACAAGTTATATTTAATAACCAAAAAGATGTTTGATAGAGCAGGGGACGGAAATAAAGGTGAAACCCAAATCCATGATTTCAGAACAGAATTACCTACACTTTCCTCCATCGGTAAACTTGAACTCCTAAGATTCTAGTCACTTAAGTTCTGCCTCACAGTTCACATAAGATTTTGTTGCAAACACATACAAAGTACCTACAGAAAATACCTGCTCTGAGCATATGTCAGAACCTCTCCAAACACAAGTCAAATCCAGATCAGAAAGGAAAGCTGTATTTTCCATTTAATTCTATTGCTTCACCTGTGCAATAACTGAAAATCATCTGCACAGAGCTGCATTGATGAAACTGGAGTATTTGACATTATGCTGATGTCTTATGCGAGATGAGATCTATTTGTCTCTTCATAAGCTCTGAATCTCACGAACAAAACGTCAGCAAGCTCTTGTTCTCAACTCTCACCCACTCTAACATGATTGAGATCCAAATACTGTAATACCAGCATTAGGCAGGCAATGCAGCGTTCACAACTCGACAGCCTCCTCTGGAAATTCAGACAAGAAAGTTCTTAATCCGATCACCCTTCACCCTCCCATTTCGCTCCCTAAAAAAGAAAAAGAATTCATTTCGAAAAAAGAGCAGCCTGGACAAGCAACTGACAGCTGTTAGAAAACCTAAAATGAACAGCAGATTTTTGTAAAGAAAGACAGACAGTGCTACAAAACACTGTATTCATGCCAGTGCTGGCCAAGGTTTCACAACAAATTGGGCAGCTTGCATTCAGAATAAGTCTACAGCTGATGAAGCGGATCAGCTGCAGGCTAGTCATTTTCCCGGCGCTGTTACTCCTCGCGCTCCATGCGGAAAGCATACTGCATAACCTGGATTGTGCATTCACAGCACAGAGATCAAACAGCTTCTGCTTCCTGAAAGGAAGGCTCAGTGCTACCACTTTTTTCCACTTCTGCCCCACGCAAAGTATTTTATAATCTCAGAATTCAAAATCATCTGCAGTGGCCGACAACAAACAAACAAGTTACAAGGACCAACAGGGACCAGATATTATTCTGAACACAGACAATGGAAGATAAACACAAATCAAAAACCCAGACTGCATCACAGCTGAGCATCTTTATCAAGAAGTATTGGTATGTTTTCAAGTGCTGAAAGGACGTCACACAAAACACCAGGCAACCTATAGTATTTAACATGCTGCTCTCTACCACTAGTATCCACCCGTAAGTACTACATGCAAAATTAATCGCTAACCAGCTTTTTCCTATGCCTAAATCCCAGAGCGGTATCACTTGGCCTCCAAACAAATGCACTGGCAAACACTGAAGTGCTGCATTACTGAGCATTATCAGAATGAGATCAGACCAATTTTATTGGGCTTATGGGAAAGTTATTGTCTGAAAAGAACAGATCAAGGATGAGGCATTCCCACCTCTTTGGTGAAAAAAATATAATTCAATGTCTGTCAGAAAATAAAAGACACCACCTTTTAGTATCACCAATGCAAAAACATTACAGGTTTAAAAATCTGTTTCCACAGACAGGAGTCAAAAGACGTCGGATACCTAAACGGTTTTGAAAAAATCTCACCAGACTTTTATTTTTACCTGCTTTGGTTTTGTAAAAATCTCCCCAAATCTAACCCCAGGTCTACGGCTTTATGGGAGGTTACAAAGCCCATTCAGTGCCGTCACTCAACTCTAGGGTCTCCCACCGCAGTTCAAAGGTGCAGCAGAGCAGCCCCCGACCAGCCCGAAGTGCCGCTGCAGGACACACGGTTCCAGAGCCAGCAGTCCCCACTCTGCGCCCCAGCAATTACATTTCCTCTCACTAGAAGTAAGGCATCTGTCCGATCATTTCTTGGTATCCTATGGTTGGAGAAAGTTCCTCCTCTAACAAGAAATAAATTCTCCTCCACTTCCCTCACCTCCCCTGTAGAGGGAACAAAAGGGAGGAGAAGCCACCACTACACAAAACCAAGTATCGAGGAATAAATGGAACAAGCCAGCAGCTACAGAACGTTTACAGAGGAGGAACTAATTACATCGATCATTTTCAGTGCCAAAAATAATAACAAATGCAACACTCGAAAACCATGAGGCACTGATTAAATACAATCCATTGCATGAATGTGCTTAGTCAGATGGGTGATATTTCCCAAGATACTTCCAACACCTCAAAACTGAAGCAAAGTCAACCATCTTCTGAAAATGTCCGCAGAAGTCTTGGAACATTTGCTGCTTATAACCAGTAAGGGAACACTAACTGCCCGTGTCCTTGAGAAGGATAAGCAGCTTAGCTGACCCCGCACGCTACTGCTTTAAAAGCAGTCCATTAGTCAATGAAAACTTCCAAAGGCATTCAGGGTCAAACACAACTAACCTATCTGTGTCAGACCACCTTCCCTTCAAACCATGCACGAAAGTTACATGCAAGTGTAAGTTGAAAATATTTTCACACCTGGCCCGCCCAGCTAGCTCTGGCAAACAAATTTACAGCTGTATTTCCCTTTTTCTCCCATCTCAGCATTTACTGACCTAAATATGAGGTAGCAAATGTAATTACACGTAATATGCAGCAGAAACTGTAAACAGCTCAAGAGAATTATTAAATGATGCCCTACAGACTTCACAAAGGTATTAGATTCTCATAAGAAGTAGTCATTTCATTTTTACAGCTATTAATTACATCTTTACTCACCAGCAGGACTACAATGAAGCTTAAATGTCAAATGCTTAAAAATAATTTTTAAATCAGTAATCAGTGCTTCCTAAAAGCATGGAACTCAGGCATTCAAGCCATCATCAAGCTATTCAATTAGCCTCTAACATGGATTAACAAGGATTCATGTTTGTACACTCTCCAGAGGATGAGACAGATGTAAATTTATCAAGTAAGAATTCCAGTACAGGGATATTACGAAGAAAAAAAAAGAAAAAAAAAAAAGATTTAAGGGTAAGTCTCAAGAATAACATTGTGATAGTATATGAAGACAGGCAAATGTGAATATATATAGAGATCTGTAAGAGCTGAAGTCCTACAAACACAAGAAACAAGTCATGGACAGATTCCATAAGGTCATACAATATTCAATATTCACAGCTTCAGCAAACTTTTCTGTATTTCAAGGAAGAATCTGTCACATACATTGACTAGATGCCACTAATAATGGTGTGGCTACATGTAGGCATTGTTTTAATGAATATATCTAAAAAAGAGTCCAGATGGTAGCTTAGCTACATTCACTTTAAGGCCACCTCACTTTTTCCATTCTTTAATTCTGGCTGGGGAGACATGCTCAAAGCAGGATCTTTAATCATCTTTAGCCTAATGAACAAAAAAGCTGCAATTAACTTTTTCCACTAGTTTATCTGGAAAAAAAAGTAAACCAAAGAACCATACTAATCAGATTTTAAAACACCAGTGTTTTCATTTTCAGAGCTCCACCAATGCATTTACCAGTATTTCCAGATGGCAAAGAATGATCATCATCTACTTAAATTTTTCACCTCTCTAAATGGAAGAGGGAGCCAGAACTGGTGGTGCAGGTGCTCAGCAGCCCGCTGCTTCAACAAGCCACCTCATAAGTGTCTTCACTTGTGAGGACTAAGCATGGCTAGATGCCCTCCTGTAAATATTCTCATTGCTTGCAGACAAATTCTGTGTAATATTTCTTTTGTCACGCTATCTATTTACATTTTTGTAAAAAAATGTGGACTTTTCTCCTATTCTGGGGGGGGGAGGGAGGTGTCTCTGACCTTCCTCTTTTTCATTCTCTTGAATCTATTCTCTTTTCTCCTGTATTACAGCATCCAGCTTTTCTCCCACGAACAAACAGGATTTCTTCTGAGGACAGATTTTTTCATCCTCCCTCCATCTTATCCTTTTATCCTTTCCCTTTCTTGTACATGCCAATCCTTACCTCATACGAAAAAAGGAGCTTGAAAGCTCTACTATTTGTCCCACAGCCACAAACTAAATCTAAAGACAAAAGAAAGGCATAAAAGTCATTGATGCATCAAGAAATAACACTTGGGTCCCCTGCTTGCAGCAGCCAAATGAGGATGTTATGTACTAGTTTAAAGACACTATTCCTGCAACCTTTACAGGTTTCCCTCTTCTGTGAAAAGAGAATGTCTTAATTTCCAAATTTTTTTCAGTGCTGCCCATTTACCAATAGACTTTTATTTCAATACAGAAATCTTAAAGAGATGCCTGCACTTTAAGAGCTAAAGAATAAATTGGTTTGAGTGTTTGACTCTTTGCTTAAAATATGAAAACAAAAAACATACCAAAATTAATTATAGATATTTTAACAGAAAAATATTTACTCCAAAAGTTCATTAAAGTATGTAAAACATCTTTTGAAGCTGTACATTCCTTTCTTCCTCTGGAACAAAGTACTGTATAATAACTAGGACACCAGACAATTAAGAGGAGATGGTTTCTGCTCCCGGTTTTATAACTGGCATACAAGTTGTTGGTCAAATCACTGATGTCCATTTCTGTTCCTTCAAAGATATACTGCAGGGAGGAAGATGTTTTGTTGTTGTTGTTGCTTGTTTGTTTAAAAGACCGCCCTATGATCCTTGCCATTTACTTTTAGAGAGAGGTGGATTTCTTTTCTTCTGGTTTCGTATTCCTTAACATCTAACTCACTGTGTTATCTTTTTCTCAACATACTAGTACAAATTGTATCACTGCAACCACTGACTATCAAGAACTTGATACAGACAAGAAACCACTCTCCTATTCACTAAACTAAGTAACATTCATATGTACACATTTCGCTTCAATTCTGTGCAAGTTTAAAAACATGTAGGGAGACCTTTGTTACTCTTGGTAGCCAGTAGACTAACTTAACTATTTAAAAAACCTGGGCATCATAACCAAGCAAAGGTTCATAAACTAGGCTATACAAAAAGCAGCTTTCTCAGTTACTCTAGAAAAGAATATCCATTTGAGTACTTAAACCATTTCTAATCTTCTACCAACTTTTCATAGCTGTAATTACTCAATTTACATTTGCTTAAAAATGAACTGTACTACAGTTACTACACAAAAACTGCAAAACAGACATTGATTTGAGTATGTCCTACTCCAGAGAGGAAAAAAAATGGCCTGGTCACAAGTTGACATCTGATGCTTTACTTCCACAACTTGTATGGAGAATAATGTTTACTCTGGGTATATTATATTAGAAAACAGACTTCTGTAAGTCTGACCAGTTCACTTCTTTTCTCACTTCTTTTCTCACCAAAGCCACAAGAAACATAGTGTACAAAAGGCGTTATTTTTCCATACATAGGTTATGCTATGGCTTTATTGCTGGTCTTCAAACTGAACTGGAATTCCAGACTTGTAAACTTGCATATTAAACCACATTTAACCAGTGCCTCTTCAAACATACAGTTCATGCCAATATATTAGGACTAGAAGCAACACCACTACAGAGCAAGAGGTGTATGACGCTGACAAGCCCAATGCAATTTATGAAGCTACTAGGCCACCTCTGCATATTGAACAAGCTTGCCTGGCTTCTGGAAACTTCCCATCACTTTCTGAACTCAGCAACTTGCAAAAAGATCTCTAATGGTCAAGTGAAGAGTTGCAAAGGTTCACCCACATTGTAGGATGTTAACTCTTCAAAAGCTGACCCAGAAAATGCACATTTTGAAACTGAGTAATCTGCCTACAAACGAAGATGCGTCTTGTGAGTAACCAAGCTCTAATTTTTAAATCTGCCAGGGTTTTCACCAGGGCAGGAGTTACATCTTCTCCTGTACTTTTTATGAATTATCATGAAAAAAAAATCTGGTCTCTTTTGCTCCTGATATAATCAGCAACACTCCAGAAGCAGCAGCAATGTTTTCAGTTTCAGTCCCCACTGCTTCTCAGAGGGGTGACCCCAGGTATGCAGAGGGGGCACAGCTCAAAGCACGAGGCTCTCTGCAGTGGCTGTAAGACACACAGAATTACTCTCCTGCCTGCTCTTCCCACTTACAGCACCAGATCACACAAATATTCAAATACATTAATTTAATGAAGAAAACAACTTTTGCTGTTGGAATTCAAAAAAGAGACATACACAAGACACACACTTATAAGCATTAAAAGAAAATGCTGTTTTAACGTGTTATCCTGTGTAAAATATTCAATAAACAAAATACATTTGCATTTAGTTGTCAAATTAATTTGTCTAGATAACCAGATACTTCAAACATGAAGTGCAGCTTGAGGTGTTTTATCTTCACTTTGTTTTTACCTCAGGAAAGAGCTAGTTATCTACAGGTTAAAAATAAATAGAAATAAAACCCACTCTTTAGCAATAACAAATGGGTCAAAGAAAAAAAAGGTGGGGAGGAGGAGGGATATAAAGAAATGGATAAGAAACAAAGGGAGAGCATGATCCAGAGTCTAGGATCAAACCTGAATCCTTATCATTGCTTCTCTGGTGGAAGGCATGCCACAAGGAAGAACCCCTATAGCTTCAGTCCACCTGAAATTCAAACAGAGCATCTGTGATCTCTGGTCATTCAGCACCACAAGGTGAAAGGAAGGAGAAAAGAAACACAAAAAGAAAAATCCATGGGAACCAGGAAGGCCTCCCAATACAAAGATGAGACATTAAAATATGGAAAGAATGTGCAAGACTTCTCATGAGAAGTTTATTTAAAGGAAGAGGTCAGAAGACAGCAACAGAGTTAAAATTAGACTGGCCATTTAAAATTTCAGTAGTAAAAGTACGTCTTTTCCTGATAGCTTCTTTATGTGGTTTCTCCAGTACCATTCCTGAAGAGAGGGGTACACACTTTCAGTTATTTCAAAAAGGCTCAAGAAAATGCAAAAGCAGTGACAAATGTGTGAGAGTCATTCAACTTGTCACCCTCCCAAAAGACAGAGGTATCACTGCATTATGAAACTATCTTTTGTTTAGTAGAAACTTCTAGACAGCTTCTGAAATCTACATCCCAGCTCTGAAGCAGTGCATTTAATTATGCCAATCAGACTTGATAAATGACTGTCTCCACAGTTTCTGCAGTACCGTCAGCTCTAATGAACTGACATCACCTTTGCACCTTGCACAACCTCTGCACAACACTCAGCTTGAACTTTTGCTGCTGCAATATAGCGAGTCAACACCACCAAGCACTATGTATAATGGATGAGCACAAAAATAGTTGAAATCCACTTACTAGGGTGAGAAAATATAAAGAAACCTATTTTCTGCTAACAGCTAAGCCTTCACTTTCATGTTACCTTTCCTTTTTGGACAGCTGATCTCTGCTCATTTCATATGCATTTGCGCTATCTTCCCACTAACATTCAGATTTTTAACTCCTATGAAGAAACTCATTAGGCAGCTATACAACACTTTTGCTCAACAGTTATTGTTTGGGTTTTTTTTAATGTTATCAGTGAACTTGGGCAAATTATAACAGATATTTGAGCTAAAACAGATTTGTCACACAAATTATTACAGTATTACATTAAAAAACACACACACACAAACAAGATGCATTACATCTGTATCTCCCAGAAGCACAGGCTGATTACATAATCTCCCTCTCAGTACCAGAGGCACAAATAAAGTAGAAGAAAATCAATTGTAGCTTTATAATACTCAGTAACAGTCAGCAACAAAACTGCAGCAAACCATGGTGTCTTCATTTCCAGCTTCCTCAGGCTCTGAGTGGATACTTTGGATGACACCAACACTCGTCAATGAAGAACAAGAGTCTGAAGAGCACAGTATAAATTTGAAAGAGACTATGGGTTTTTCTTTTTTTTTTTCAATTATTCTTTGAGCAAGGGTTAATTTTAATTTATTAAGTTGTTACTGGCAATCCTGAGGAAGAAGTGTTGCTCTCTAAGCTATTTATTCTTTGTCCTTATAAATTAATGAACATCAGTCACTGTCATTTTACCAGTGTAGGCACTATTCATACGTTGATCAGGTTGTCTCTCTAAACTGATCACATCCTTACCTCAAGCTTTCTCTATTCTCTGCCAATTGTTCCCTCACTATGGCTTGTATTTTTGAGGTGCTGTACCCAGTACTTAACATTGTGGGCATTCCTAACGCTTTGGAAGAATATAATCTTTCTGGGGCTGGATAACAAGAATATTTTATAGGAGATCACTGCCTGCACCAGTTCTTAGTTTAGTTTAAGGGTTTTTTGCAGTACACTATGCAATGGTCAATAGGCCACTACACACCTATTGATTATAGTTTCAACACAAGTCATCATCACATTTCCAGTATAAGCCAGTGCGAATGAAGAAATGCAAACTGAGGAGAAAATATTGTGAACACACTATTTAGCAATCCTACAGTATTTACAGCAAGTTCTTAAGTGTTTGGTAAACACTGATGCTTCAGAAACTGTAAAAGACTAAGAGTGGGAAAAAGCTTAGAAGCTTTCAAGAAGAAACAAAGCCGTAGTGGGTTTGGAGCATACTTCAACATTTACTCTAAGACCTCTGTCGCAAAAATCCTTATGTGACAATAATAGATAATAAAACCTTTGCAGGTACGCTAGGCTTATTTCAGTTGGCAATGAAAAATGCAACTATTTTTAAAAGTGAAAAGGGAAATCCGACAACCATACTGGCTCTCATAATGGTTTCCAGGAAACAAAAGACTGTCTAGAATATTAGGGAAAAGGCAAATTTTTTGGTAGAAAGGTGATAAATTGGTGGAATGTAATTTGATATGGAAGAAAGTGAGTTAGAGCCATAAACCAGTGTGGGAAAGCAGACTGTTCTGAAAACACTGCAAAGACACTATTCTTCAAACATCTATTCACATTAACTTCAGTGATGAATTCAGCCTGCCTGTTACTTACTTCAGCTCGTACAACTGCAAGCTTCTCATCAATGATGTATATAGGCAAATGTCAGTTACAAGCATTATCTCACTCAAAATGGAAAAAGACGGGTAAAAACAAGCAATCAAGGCAGTCTAGCATGAGAAGAAGCCATTTCTAAAAACAAAGGTTCAAAATTATTTAGTAAATTCAAAAGGACTCTTGGTTTTCCCCAAATTGACATGCTTTGCTAAAATTTTGTCTGGGATTTCAGTACAGGTGAATCAGTGAAAACTGAGAGGAGTCTTAAAATCCAAGGGCACCCATTAAGTGGACACAATGCATTCCTCCTTCACATTATCAATTCTACATTTAAAATGAAAACTCCTCTATAGAAAGTAACATATGAGGACTTTACCATAAACTCAGTTAGTGAAAATCAAATTAAGGAAAAACAAGCAGCTACAGTCCTGTTTTTCTGATGCATCTGTTCAATACTTGATTTTACAAAGAATTCAGTTCCAAAGATCATATTAGAAAAACTCAGCCATTTTTCTCCACCTTTCATTACCTTTCTAGCACGTTGACAGAGTAACTGACAAATAAGCGAATAACTCAGCAGTGAATACTGTCCGTATTTGCAACAAGCTATGCCAAGACTTATTGTTAAATTTGTTAAATTATCATTAAATTAAATTTGTTAAATTGTTAAATTTGCAGTAAGCATAACCATAATACTAAAAACACCCAAGCACAAAGTAAAATGTTGCAAAAAGTAAAAAAGCTGTAAGTGGTGGGGATAGTGGTTTCTTAGTTTGTTTAAGAAGAGGAATTCTCAGCCAGCAGCACTTCCCTCAGTCTCAAGGGGATTCTCTTTGAACTAATTAATGAAGAATTGGACTCTCACAAGGACAAACTCAAGACAATTGAAAAAGCTAGAAATCAACTCTATTACATAACTTGTCCGGCTGATTCCAAATCAAAACACAGGCTGAGTTCCAAACTGGAGGAAAAGGCTAACAGAATATAGTTCCTCTTGTTTTCCTGTAGCATTTAAAATCAAAGCTCTGTGTCTAACCTCATTTTTTGTTTGCATAGGCAGCTACATCACAGGCCACTGCAAAATGGTAAACTGTGGAAATAAAAAACACACAAGCTGAATTTAGAATTATCACATTTTAGAAGACTCACTACAACTGACAACCCCAGGATCCAGCAAGTTCTCAACACAAACTGTTTTTCTGACTACAAAAACACTGTCAAAAAGAGGTGTTAAAAATAGTTAAATCTGTACAGGTTTTCAGAAATCCAAGCAGATCCCAGATGATGAAAGATTCCAAGTCAGACCAGACTCACTGGCAACACATTGTGTATAGTAAAGTACCTGCAAGTGCTCCATGTTAGTAATATCATACATGAATCCGTAAAGTGGATAAATAATTATTTAGGCAGCAAAAACCATGCTCAGACACCTCTCAAAATAACCCTGACAAGAGCCTGGGAATTGCCAGCAAATGCCTCAATAGCAGGCAACAGTGTTCCTTCAGAATGTCTCTCGTTAGAGTAAAACTTCTGTACAAAGGAATGAAGTTTCCCTACAGATAAAACCTAAAAAAGATGAACCAACTACAAACAGTGCAAGCCCTGCCTATGCAGGTCTGCAGAACCTGGAACAGCAACATCTCCATATGGTGTAAACAATTACAATTATCACAACAATGATGTTAGCTGTTTTGTTTCCCATGTCAGGAAAGAGACCAAAGACTGCACATACCTACAATCTACTGAAGCAATTTTTCATTTTAATGCAACAAGTGGATGACAGTAGAGAGAGCGATTGCTGTTTGCTTTTAATTCGGTCAGGAGAGCTATAAGGAACTAGGCCAGGACCCAGAGAAACACAAAATCATACACCAAAGCACAGGAGAGCGGTCAACTAAAAGCACAATCACCTTTTCAAGTATCAGTCTGACCTGCAGACCTCATGCAAACCAGTTTCATGCACCTCTGTAAAACAACAGTTTTTCCACAGCAGCATGTTTTCAAAACTTCAGCTCTTTTCAAACGAGTTAATATATACAACAAGACTTCAAGCAAAACTTGAAATTTACTGTGCCCATCCCTTACTTCTGCATCTCATGATTCACAGCTTTAAAAAAAAAATGTAATTCCGACACTGGTCACCCTCTTTACATCAGTAGGATGTTCCATATGAAAACCAATGCATCCGGCCAGCAGGATCAGGATACTGATAGCTATCCAGCTTGGATGTGTATTCAGCATTTCTCTCTCTCTCTTTTTTTTTTTTAAAGTTTCCATCCTACCCTCAACTCTACTACTGATCAGTCAAGAGATGCAGACAGTTTCATATGTGGGACTAGAGAAGGTTATAGTATTTATTACAAATTTAGAATTTAAGCTACTCTGGAAAGCCTACGGTTAATGCAAAGTGTACTTTCTGGTCCTAATCCAGTGACAAGTGAACGTTTGTCCATAGCATAACACTGCCAGATTTCAGCACAGCTCATAAATTGCACTCTGTTCATGTAAGGCCAACATTCAGAAGAGAATGGAGCTTTGCAGTTCAGATAGGGAGATATTAACAAGGCAGCTGATGGTCACGAAGGTCAGCAATAACAGGAAAAGTACTGTTGCTGGACTGAAAGAAAAGAAAGGAGATAAAAGGAAGAGTAGAAAGGGCTTGTGTAACTTCCATTAACTATGTCTGGCTCTTCTTAGTGTAAATGTCACCTGAATTCTAGGGTCAAGATGCATCAGGATAAAAGAGAAATTATGTTTCAATTAAAAAAAAATCAAGCAAAGATTTGGTAGCTATACAATAGTTTTAAAGATTTTTTTTAATTCCTAATGCTGTCTATTTTTGTCTGCTATTAAAAAGAAACGACTATCAAAAGAAAGGAAATAAAACAACTCTGTTGAAGCAGACACACTGCAGTTTGCTCATTCCTTTGTCACAGTCATAAGGCCTTCTTGCTCTACTACTACAAAAGAAACTTTGTTACTTTAATGGAAAAAAAGAGAAAATTAAAGAAAAAAAATAAGAAAAATGGATTGCTCTATACAAAGATGCCTCTACGTGAGTAGTTTTATAGCAGTTATAAAGACCTCTATGAAACCTTTATGTGATTCAATCAGCACAACTGGGAACCAACCTATGTATAATTATTCCCAAACAAGTTTGTGGTTTGTTTACAGAAGGTTGTTTTCAGATTTCCAAGAGCAAGGCAGAAAATCTACTCAGAAAAGCAGAACTATGATACTACAGAGAACACGCAGATGAAACGTCATCCAAAAGGCTGCTTTTTCTTAAGATCCCCAGTAAATTCTCAGTTTCGGTCTTTGGTCAAAAGTTATCCTCACAACTAGCCTACATTTAACTTCTCTTTGCACCTTTGGTACTTCTGCAGATCTCCTCACCCACCAACACCCCTCACCCCACAACTCCCGCATGCCCAAAGAGCATCCCAAGGAGACTACGATCTCACCTTTCATTTTGACAGTGGGAGAATTGGGTCCAGCTGATTGTTTCCTCCATCCTCTCCAGTTCTGGCAAAGGCTCTCTGCCTCGGAGATGAAGGAACAAAGAGAGTCTTCTTCAAAGTGATCAGAGTCTTCAAATGAGAACCTCTCCCCGTCCTCCCACTCTGCAAACATGAGTTCCATCACATCCGACAGGCAACGTGGGGGAAAAAAAAAAGAAACAGAACTGCTCACTTTAACAGGTGGATGGACTTGAGGACTCCTGTAATACTTAAAATTTCATTTCCATTCAGATCCCCATACTACAGTACCAGGAAAAATAGAGCAAATGCTGTCTTGAAGTGGGAAAAGTAGGAAATCAACGCAAACTAAGGGGTGCTTGTAAAAATCCCAGGAAACAAGTTGTTGCTGTTTTTAAAAAGTTAAAAAAATGTTTATGTCCACAAAATGTATTTGAGCCTCGAGATGTGGTTGGTCTATGGAGAGATGCTTCCAGCTGAGACAGGTGTGTGTCTGACACACAGAGTTTGGCAACTTCCAATGCAAAGAGCCCCAAAGTTGGACGAACAGGGAAAGGAGCTGGTCTCCTTCTGAGGTCTCCACTGCCAGGAAAGCAGATGTACACAGGGTCGGGTCTCCCTGAGCTTGTGCTTTGCTCACTCTCAGTGCAAAAACCAGCCGAGCGCCCCCCGCCCGGGGGAGGAGCGCCTGCCCCGGCACCGGAGGGGCGGCCGGGGACAACCTCCCCCTCGCTCGCAGCGCCTTAAAAACGCCCCCGGTGGCGGCGAGCCCGAGCGCCGCCGGAAGGCGCGGGGCTGCG
>VXAA01003156.1:422161-476042 GCA_013399115.1 Anseranas semipalmata
GGTAGAACCTGTTTTTCAGCTTGCCAGAAGTACTATTAATTAACAATAGTTATAATTACCCTGTGAGCTAATGACAGTCAGGTAATTAGGTAATTACTGTGCTCAGTCCTTTTTTACAGTGTGCAGGGGCAGGCAGAGAATGGTATTTTGTAGAACCTGGGGATTTAGAGTTTCAAGCAAAGTAAAATGCTTTGCCCCTAGTTCTATGAAGTCAAAATATTTAGACCTCGGTTCCACAAAGATAACAATGGTAGGATATTTAACATCCTCAAAAACACAACAGCAGGGTGTCAAATGCTGACTCTACTGATAAAAAGTTCTCCACAGTTGTCTGGAGTATCTTCATCAGTGTAACCCTAGCTGGTACCCTATTATCCTCCACACTTGGTACTTTATCGTCTCACCCATGGGTTCTTCTTTTCCTTTTTCCATTGTCAGTGATCTGAGGTTTAGAACCTGAATATCACTTCTCTTTTTTTTTTTTTTTTTTTTTTTAAAGTAGATTCAGACCTGGTACCCTCTCTTTTAAGAATTTACCAGACTTGGGGCTTTGTTAACCTCCTACCAAATGACTTCGATTAAGACTACCTATCTCAAAATGCAATAACTAGCCATTACAGAAAACAATGTTGACCTGCTGATCAACCCAAATCTGGCCCAAAGTCATAGCCAGGCTTGAAACAACAGGAGGTCACAGTGCAGAGTGCAAATCTAATGATTTTCTTCCTCCTTCTGATGAAAAATAATTTTCCTCAGACATATCCCACAGCAATCTTACCAGACAGAGGTACCAGAGCTGTTTGGTTTGGGGAGGAGGGAATTCACATGTATGGGCCAATACAAGAATTTGAGGAAATACAGTTTGCCACAAAATCTGTGCTCAGATGCTCCTGTAGACACCTTAGCGACCTGAACCAACGTAGAGTACAGGTTCTAAGCTGGGCTCACAAAAAGACTGTCAGTAATGAATTATTCTGTTTCATGGCATGAGGAGGATTATCACTTCTTAAACTAACATGCAAAAGTAATTCCTAAATTCAACAGCGATCCTCCAGGTCAGCATTTGGGACTCCCCGGGTTCAAGGACAATTTGCATCCTCCAATAAAACACACAGAATCACAGAATGGTTGAGGTTGGAAGGGACCTTTGGAGATCATCTGGTCCAACCCCCCTGCCAAGCAAGGTCACCTAGAGCACGTTGCACAGGAAGAAGACAAGCATACCATGACAGAAGAGACTATGGGGGAGCAGGATGATACTCCCAATGTCAAGTATCTGAATCCGATGCTACAAGAAGATGCCTAGCTTCTAGAAAGTGTGTATGCCACTACTCCAAGTATAAAAGTCTTGCTTAGTGGGTCCCTTCATTGATTTGGGAATTTGGAATGGTTCTGTTTTGTCTTGGTTTGTTTCTGGGTGTTCTGCCAAGTGCCAGGCTCTTTGCCAAGAAGCAGCTCTCAGGCTCTCCACTCCCACCACTTCTGTCTGAGTGCATACTTCTACTGCATGCCATGCTCCCAGGCTGGTGTCACAGCCATAGCTCGCCAGCCTGTCCACCTTGGCAGGGTATGCCCACCATGTTCTCTCCCCAGCCTTAGTATGGCATACCATAGTACCCTGCCCCAGGTATTTCACACACCTTCTGCTAAACTTCCTGTGTCTGATACAGCTGGCAAAAACTCTGAAACAGATGAACAGACACATGCACAGAAAGGACAAGCTGAATTTCTACAGTGGGCACAAAATTTCGTATAACAAAGCAATGCCCTTTTACCACAGAGTTGCTGCCTGTTCCTCAGCGCTGAATACAGACAGAAAACAAAGAGGTAAAAATGGCTTTTCCCCATTTTCACCATGTTAATGGCTGGTTTCTTCTTCCAAGGGATCTACCACACACATCCCCATAATGCAACAAAGTCAACAGCCTGTAGAGCTCTTGGCAGATGGGCAGAGGCAGGACACCATGCAAGCCAGGTACCAGGCAATATGCTGTAGCACATAGGAGCAAGTCCTGTCTCATATGTTCTGGCTAATCTGACAGAGAAGTTGTCATACACCGATACCCAGCTGGATCAAATTTGTACTGCCAAATGACCTGTTAGTGCACAGCATCAGAAGTAATTAGAGAGAGACACACACCTTACTGATAATGGAAGTTCTGAGTTTACATTGATAGCAGTTTGGGTCATTAACTTCAATACTTTGCAGAGAATCTCTGCCCTATGAGAAAGCAGAAATACCTGAAGGTATCACAATACTTTATGGAATGATGCATGAGAGAAGGGTTTCACCTGCAGAAACAGTGCTTCCCTAGTGAGGAAAAATGGTTTAGAAGATTGTGGGAGTCTAGAAGAATCTAAAAATACAGCTGAAATTTTGAAGCATGTTTTGACAGGAAAAAGGAGATGAAAGAAGAGCAAACTAAGAAACTAAACAGATTCTGTCCACAGAATGAAGAGGTAACTAGGGGTGAGATTCTGCACCCTGACATGACCTGTTGTTGTAGAACTTGAAATAGCATTAATAGGCAGAGAGATATGGTGATGGCATAAGCCTGGTGCTGCTCACTAATATCTTTTGTCAACATTATATACAACACAACACTAATCGCTTTTACCAGAATCCAGTAGAAAATACAAGTCACATCAAGAAAAGACAGAGGACAGAAGAAATGGTAGAGAGCTTTACTAATGTGACATGCTTCAAATTATAAGAGGGCTTCTGCACATTATGTTTACCTATATTAAATTGGAGCAATCCTCATCCATGTTCCTCCTCCTTCCAGCTTTGGCATATCACAGGTTGCAGAAATTTCCAAATAAATCTTGCTTTCACTTTCTTAAACATCACAGGCGGAGAGCTTGAAAGAGGTGATGAAAGTAGTGAGGCAAACAAAGCAGGCAAACAAATCTGCACTTCTATCTTAAAATGCATTTCAGGAGACTGGAAAAAACGTGTTTTCTGGCTTGTGCAGACCAGAGTTGGGTGTGTTCTTTCTCTGGCCAACATGAGGGAGTGCAGGTGTGATTGCTAGCTTCTCCTTGTCCTCAGGGCTATGGCTTGGAAAAGCACAGTTCATAAACATTCATTCATCTTTTTCCAGCCAATTTATTGCATGAGACAGGCATGCATTTTCCCTTGTGGATCTCCCAAAAGACAGAAACCATAGTCACTGCTGAGGAGGCCATGAAAAATAGTATCTGATGATTTCATCAGTGCTCTGCTAGGAAGAAAGAACTTCAATATGAAATCCTGCAGAGATGACAAGATTGCCACTAGGATGGTTTCTCCCTTACAGGGATGTACTTATTTTTTTCCTTCCTCTTTTATTTCAGAGGAGTGAAATTACTATTCAAAATTCTTTTGCCTCCATTACATGCAATTTTCAGAATGTAGCATTTCATATTAGAGACAAGCACTCACACATTCCCTGAAGCAGAATTGCAACATTTACATTTGTTTCCTGTCTTAAGCTCTCACCAGAGACTGAAAAATCAAAGACAGTCTGTGTTGCACCCCAGAAGTGTCTGCTTTTCACTGATGAGTCATGTGGTACTCTACAAGTCACATCCAGTGTGTTTTTATTTCTGATCGCATGGAAAGTAAAACACATCCTTGCAATGGCTGGAATCTAACACAGACTCAATAACAAAATAAAGCGCTCAAGATTTTATCACTGCTAACGCAATGAGACCCAGCTGTTCAGCTACATTCTGACTCTGCAAGATTTCATTGTCTTTTCACATGCAGTAATGCACTCAGAAATGACAAGCAAAGGCAAATTTTTAAAGCACACGTATAGTTTTGTTTCTAAGTAAAACATTGGTTGTGCAGAAGAACAGCTTCTCATGCTCTGGCACTATGACACTATGGCAAACTGCAGATAATTTTTGTATCTTAAATTCCTGTTCCTTGGAAAGTGACAGTGATCAGACAGCAGTCTGTTTTGCAAAATCACTTGTCCTAGAAGATCACTATTTCACGATATACCTGCCAGTCACTATTAATAACAGATATTAAATATCACCAGAGAAATCACAACCAACTGCCATTGTTATTTATTTCAAAGCACTGGGATTGGAGAATAGATAGAGCAAATATTGTTTTAGCACAAAAGAAGAGACAGCACACAGCTCATTTCCAGTTGCTCTGCATCTAACTGCACAAGTGCAATATGCACAGAGCTTTCCCAAACACTAAATACTGTGAAGCTGAAAACAAAACTACTCTGAGGAATCATAAACTCTGGAAAACAAGTTTCCTCCATTTGGATTGAGCAGTTTCCAATCTTTGGCTAATCCCTTTCACATGAGAATTTGAACTGATATTGTCAGAGGCTCTCCCTTTGGAATCTTATATAATGGGAACATATGCCTAATATTAAAGCCTTATTAAAAAAGGAATTCACTGTTTGTGAGTTGAGTCACTGGTACATACATGGAAAATGGAGTCATTAGGGGAACAGTATGCAACAGCTGTTAAAATTATTGTTATAATGCAGACTACAATTATGGCTAAGATCTCATGTATGAACATAATTATTATGCTTCAGAAAGCATAAGATGCAGTTTACAGATAATAATGCCTGCAAGGATTACTGAGCATATGTAGTCTGGCCTCTTGTATTTCACAGGTTACAAGTATATATTCTTCTTCCCTTTACAGTAACATATAGGAGCATTTGTTTTCTTTTTCACACTTTGTTCATTCTTCTGCCATTACCAAAACAGTCTGGCAGGATCTAACATACAATATAAATTCATAGATAAATTTAAAAAGTAGCATCAAGCTAAAAGGAACTGCAAAGAGATGTTCTTCATTTCTCAGAGGAAACAACTGTTACACTGCTAACGTTTTTTCTTTCTTTCTTTCTTTCTTTTTTCCTTTTTTCTTTTTAAAGCTGGGAGCACATTTGGACATTTCCTCAGCTAAAGTGAAAAAATTGTGAAAGCAATAATCTCTGTCTTTTGTGGGTAATACTTTTGACATACCATTTATAGAAACTTAGCACTTGATAACTCAGTTTGTCTAGAGAGAATATTACCCTAGCTAGCCATGTTACATACGTGAAAGCTTCCTAAATACTCTGAAAAGCAGGCATTAAGTCCCTAGTTTATTTTGCTTTCAGTCTGTCAAGAAATAATCAAGCTAAGTTCCTAAATGTGATATTCCTTCTCTATCAATCTACAGTCCTAGAAATCAAAAATGGTAATCAAAGAAAAAAAGACGTGCTACATTAGCTGACTCGCAGCATGCTTTTGCTGTAAAAGTCAGGTTTCTATATTTGTTGAGGGTACAGTCAGTTGACTGGTAAGTAAAGGATCACTATTAGGGAGACAAAGGTTGTCCATTTATTCATGTCAAGACCAATATAAACTATTCTGCAATACACATAGGCAGATCTTAGCTAGAAGAAATAATCCAGCAAACTTAGAATAACCTTGCTCTGCTTTATTCATGTGCTTCTTGCATCTTCAGGAGAGGAAGCTTTCTACATGCTATGAAACCTGCTACTTCAGATAAAACTAGCCATAGCAAAATTTGCACTGTATGCGTGCCTCAGCACTTTAGTCTTTCAAAATATAAAGATTAGGCACCTTAGCACTTAAATTTAGAAATAACAGATGATTCTGAAGTGAACAACACTTTACAATATTAAACCGACAGTAAAATATTCTGTCCATTTCTGCACAGATATTCCTCAGAAAAAATAATCTAACCTTAGAATTAGGGATGTGAGTTTTTTTTTTATTTAAAAATTTAATTAATGTTGTATCCCATCACAAATTTAAGAAGCCAAGTCAATTAAATGTAAGGTTTTCTCTTACGAAAAGAATTGTCACAATGACCACACACCAGCACTCCATTTAAGAAAATATACCTTGAATTTTGTACTCCCAAGCATGGGTGAGGGTCAGTGCTTTCTATGTTATATAACGTTTAACTGACCTCTTTTATGCAAGATGTTTGGAGGAGACACTAATAAAAATACTATGCAGGACATGACAACTGAAAATTACCTGGGCTGCTGTACCTGGCTCTCAGTCACTTTTCCATTTCTGTGAGAAGTGAGGGAGAAAATATTTTCTTTTTCCTAGACCTACATTCTTGACAAAGTAGGATCTACTGCAGGGTGCGCTGTAAAACAAATTAGTTGACCTTTAAAATCATGTGGATACTTATACGTAAAGTGTTTTTCTTTCTTTTTTACCTGCAGATGTCATAGACCAGATCCATTCGAGAAGCAAGCTCTTTGAACTGGATTCCTCCTCCTTTAAGAGGCTTAGGGAGCCTAGATTACACCAGCTGCTTCTATTTTCAGCTTTCTTCTCTAGGTAGTTCACCAGCCTGTAGCTGGTACTGAAGGCTGTTTTGTGAGCTGACTCAGAGGCTACTATCTTTTTTTTAAGCAGGTCTTCATTTTCAGCCATGTACCTGCAAAAAGCTGTGACAAATTCCTATAAACTTACCATCCCATACTTTAATGCATTTCCCAAAGTAATTTCACATCTTCTTGGGGTAATAAAAGTAGATTTGTGTAATTCTGTTACCACAATTGTCCTCTCAATTGGTGTTGAATCTAGCAACCTGTATTTATTGAGGATAAATAATAGGAATTGAATGAATAGAAGCATGCACTTCATTTATTTCAGCAGGCATCTTGTGAGAGTGGATGCTCTAGTTTCAACTGAGTGGGGTCCTCCAGCTCAAACAATGCATTCCATCCTCCCTCCACCAAGTGTCGGCAACAAAGTTGCATCAGTTTAAACAAACTGTTAAGCCCCTGTAACTGCAAAGACAAACCTTGTATGACAATAAAGATTTCTCAAGTCTTAATTGACCTAGCTGTGGTTTAAATATTTGGAGAGTTGAAAGGGTTTCTGTTCAGTCCTCAGTAGTTGTGCTGAATCACAGAACCTCCCTCTCCTTAGTCTTGCTAGAGATAATGAAATGGTCAACCTAAATTAAAAGAGCTTTCCTCTGGTGTGCTTGGTTACTGGTTCTATAACAAATAATCAAACAAGGCGTGCAGCCATCTGAATAGTACATTGTCCTCTCTTAAACAGGTCTCCATTCCATGACTGGAGGTTATAATCCTACTTTATCTCCAGCAAGCCTGTACCTGCAAGGGGGAAGTGGAAAAACAGTAAGGAAGAAATAACCTTTAGAAGTACATTTTCTTCTTTGCAGCCAGCTCAAATTTAAACAGGGCAGATTAATTAAACTGCAAAGAAGAAGGTGTTTATTTTTGTTGTTGTTGCTCAAAGGGGTTTTTGTTCTACTTTTGAGAAGGAAATAGCAGAGAAGTGTAAACTTTTAAAATGGTTTCAGCTGAGTTGTCCAGTTACATTTGCATCACAAATCTGTCCTGTGACAGTGAGGAGGGCCCACTACCCAGGCTAGCGTATCATGCAAACGTGTCATCAAGTCCCTGCATGACCTCTTCTTATGGAAACATCTGACAACTAGCTGCTGCTGGCTCCTGAGCCACTGGGCTGGCATGAGCTTGGGATGTCAACATGTTAGCAAAGGCTTCACAGCAGGATTAATTTGTTGCAATTTTAATTCCTGCCAGTTTGTTTCTCCTGTTGGGCAGAAACTTCATGCAAGCCCAGCATTGAGTTACACCCTTTCCAGCTCAGCCTTTGAACCAAAACTGCCCTGATGACCATGTGAAGGCCAGCAAAGACAGACAGAAGAAACAAGGCCTTTCGTTTGGCTGACATCAGAGTAGCACAGCTTCTCTTTTGGTAAAGCTGATCCAAAGCAGCTGTCTCTTCCTTTCAAAAGACAAGGTAGTTTTGAAAATCTGTGAATAGAAAGGTGCCTTTTATTTTTGGCAGAATGTGACGGATTTGAAAAGCAGGGAGGGGAAGATCAGGTGGTGGCATGAGGGTTTCACCAATTAGTTTGAATTTGTCTGTCCTACTCCTGTCCCCATCAGCACCTCTTAAATCCAAGGTTTTTCTAAACATAAATGGCTCTAGATGGATCATCCACTTACTTAAAGATCCATGTTGCTAGTTCTGCTTCCTCTTTTCGCTTTCACACATAAACACAATCCTATAGCAAATCCAACTCTCTTTCCAATGCTAGGTATCCCCCTGTGGACATGACAGTCTTGTTAAGAGCGGCACAGCATCCATCCCAGCAATCCAAGGTTGCCTGAGTAGCATACTGTCTTCCTCCATTAGAAAGAGGAACTTGTGCCCAAGTAAGAATTTTTTTAATGTCAGTGGTAACACCTGAATGCCTGTCTTCCTCCCTTAATGAATATGGTATCTATGGTAGCCATCCTAGTTAGAAAACTGCATGGAGTAAAGCCCTATTTCCTCCTGATTTCCTACTTCAGTAAATTTTGAAATCCAAACGATCCTACAGCTGACAACCTGAAATGAGCAAGCCCATGCCATAGCCTCCTCCCAAGCCTTTGCACAACCTGAAGGCAACAGTCAAATGCTTAAATACAAAACATGAGACCTGACAGACTTGTAACCTTAACTTCAATTTCAACTTTCTCTCCCAAGCAGTGACTGTGTGCTTTGGAGCTTACTTAGTGAAACTGTGCCCACTGATGTTTGAAATGCTGGCTAAAATGCCCATGACTCTGCTTTGCCCATTGATACACATGCCAGCTATTCTCACAAAACCTCAGCCATGAGCTCTCAGCTTTGCACAAGCAAAAGAGTAAATATAATTAGGTGTAGAAAAACCCTAAGTAAAAAACAAAGCAAGGGAGGCGTTAACCACAAACAGCTCTCTCTTCAGTGAGTGCATACTGGTTCCCAACAGCAGGCTGGAGATAGTATACACAAAAAAATATATGCTATAATACTTAGAGTCTGCAGGCATCGCTACACCAAACCCCAGTCCAACCATAAGGACTTGGGAAAGTCACTGTAGTAGTCAGTGAGTTACTTTTCAAAGCAGACTTTTTACAGAGCAATACGGGTCTCAGCTTGGGGAGGGGTGGGACGGGGACACACAGTGTTCTTGCATCAGTGTCTCATTCAAATTGCATTTCACTCCTGCTTCCACTTTCCCAAAGTTTGGCTTTGATCCTTCGACTGGTGATACATGAATCCTACCCTGGAAGGAGACAAAATCATGCTGAACAAGTTTGTTCAAAAGTAGTATGTAACAACAACAATGAATTATGAAGCTGATATATCAAATCCTGTTAAGTTTTAAGTTCAATGAGTTGATCTGCAGACAACCTTCACCTGTTCCAAATGGACACAAAACATGGCATTCAAAGAGCTGTTGCATTTCATTTTAATGGTAGCTAATATGATATTGACTTTGTAACATTCTTTAGCACACTAAGGCTGCTCCAAAAATAACATAAATACAAATATTTAATTAGCATAATTCAGTGCTAAAAAAATTCCTACAAACTGCCCTTGGAACAGGTTCCTTTATTAAAAATAAGACAGAGCCCCACACAGTCACAGTATAATCCATTTATTAGCATATCTTGTGAGCCACTGGTGTTGATCCAAGGGACATGACAGTTTTGCCAACAGACTGATTTCAGAGGTACTCAGCCCCCAGTTATTAGAAAGGGGTTTTAATAGGACTGAGTGGGCTGAGTGTTCCTCCTTGATATAGGGAATTAAATATTTTCTTGAATAACTAAAAATATAACCCAAGACATTGGTCCAGGTCACAATGCCTCATTCCACAGGGAGCGGTCCCAAGCTGGTTACCACCAAGGGCTGTTCTGTTCCCGTGTCCACATTCTCTAGCTCCAAGGAGCTCCCAGCAAATCTATCAAGATGGTGTCTCATACCACACTGCAGTTCATCTATCAAAAGCTTTCCTCTGATTGTTGAATATACACATAAAAACCTGTCTTCAAGTGGTTGATGGATCACCACAGCTTTTTTGGGGGTGAAGAGACTTCAGGATATTTGCTTCAGAAAGGAAGGCAGACAGAAAGAAGCAGGCCTAGTTCTCCCACCCCTGAGACAGCAAATATCCATGTTCCTGCCTCCTAACCAATCCCTCCACCAATACCTTTGAGGAATTGATCTGCTATTCTCTGCCATAAAGGTACAAGGGTTACAAGAGTAATTGACAACCTGTCCAGGTTCATAAACAGCTGCCTAATTACAGCATAGAACAATTCATAGAAATCATCTGAACAGCATTCAGTAGCAGGAATAGGGTAAATCTTTAACCCAGCTTCAGCTGGCCAAAGCCTGGTTTGGTGTCAAGACAGGGCTGATGAGGGTACAGGCACTACAGGTCAGGAAGACACTGGCACTGGGTCTGCCTTTGTAGAGCACCGCGATATTCCCTTAGGAAGAGGGATAACAGGAGCATTAATAGTCGCTCCTTAGACACCTAACATAGACACAACCCAGCCACAGTGACACTGTCTTTCTCACACAACCAGTGTGTGCCACACTGCTACAGGGACTTGCCTCACAAAGCATACCCATGGCACAGTGCAGTTGCCAGCAACAGGAACTGAGCTGTTGGCTCCTGGAAATGCTGTATGGGCATTAGCCTCGTCCAACTGACTAACGCTGCTAAAACAGACTGTATCAGTCCTATAGGAATGTCAGCCAAGGCAACACTCCACACAGCTCATCAGGTATTCTCTGCCCAGAGCTGCATTATGCTCCACAGGCATACCTGCAGCAATGGCCCTGAGCTCAGGGGGGCTGCTGCACCTGCCAGCGACACAGGGTAAATTAACCGTGGCTGGTTTCCCCCCATTGTAGCTAAGCTGCCACCAAACTACACCAGCAAGTTTAAAGCTAGCTCCAGCATACATACATAATACACATAACAGTGCTGAAATCACTTACAGCGTTGCCTACTATAGAAAATAGTACTGCAAATAATCACTAGATTAGTTTCTCACAAACTGTATTCAGTTCTAGTTACCAATTAAACACCCAGCAGAAAGAGAAGGCATGGAGAGATAGTTAGCATGTTATCAGATACGTAGACAGTTTGAGTTGAAGAGAGACAGAGAAGCCACAGTTTTAGGAAGGAGACTATCTGTAGAGTAAAGGATGACAATGTAAAGCAAGGCCCCTTATTTCCTCTCATAGCTGAGAACACATGGATAGATGGGATTCAACAAAAACAAATGGCAATTCATTCAGGAACTATAAAGAGAAACAATGTGCTATGGAGCATAAAATGATATTGGTTCTTATTGCCAGAAAATATTGAGGCTTAGTTAGATTAAATAAGGGATTAAACCTCTATATGGAAGATGAAGGCTGGTTACATTAAACAATTTTTAAAAAGTTAGGGATATAAACTCTGACATTTAGAAAAAAAAGGATAAAAAAGGATAATGGACAGTGTTTGTGCAATACCTAGAGGGCTGAGTACTTGTACTTTTATTTTAACGGTGATAGTAATGCAAGTAATTAACTTAAACGGGCCAGGAACAAAATTTCCCAAAAGAAAAGGCTGTTAAAACTTGTTCAGTACAAATGCACATGCACTATCCTTTGAAACGTCTGCTGCTGGGCAACATGAGGTACAAAATACAATCCTAGAGTGGCTGAGTGCTGCTCATCCAATCAGACAATTCCAGTAAGCCCCAGTGGCAAAGCATGCGAGTTTGGCTTGGGACACAAAGAACAATAGTGGTGTCCTGAAACAGGTTAGGACAACTGAAGAGAGTATTTGCAGGCTTGTATACAGTACAAGTAAGATGTAAAATTAGATGGAGATAGGATACTTCCTTCCCTCTTCCTGGCTCCTTCAGGACTCACAGAATGTTAACTACAACGATTCTCACAGCTTTCAGAGTGACGAAATCCAAGAGAAATATTTTGAATCTCAGAATAGAGTACCAGGCTGTGTCTCATGCATGTTTTCCTAACTCCTGAATGGCAACCAGTTAAGTAGGCTTAAGGAAATAACCTTATCGTTTCAATCCTTTTTACATTTCTATGTCTGTTTGGGTTATGGGTATAAGCTGGAAGATCAAACCAGGTTAAACTAGAGGTGTGACAGCACTCAAGGCACAGAAAATCCATTTCAGTTGCTGTAGCATTCTGGCTTGGGGCAGGCTGAAAGCAAAAGCCAAATCCCTCCCTGTTTCCCGGACAGGTACTGTTACTGCCAGTTTGGAACTTGGGATTTAATCCTTGCAAGGATGGAAGTCTGTAACATAATTGCCCTCGGTCCTCCTGTCATTTTAATTCCTGTGAGGTAAGGAACAGTCTGCAGCTTGCATCTTAGGGACCCTGCCAGCAGCTGTAGGACAACACAGCCAGCACGGAGCCAAGCACTACCGAAGGATCATGCCTGGCTGGTCAAACAGGGTTATCAGCAAAAGCATACTGCAGACATTCAGCCGCTCAAGAAGAGGAACTAACAGATCAGATCTGTCTCAAAGGCCACTTTGCAGGGGTTCTGACACTGCATGTTTTAAAGATTCCTACAATTCTTTTTTTTTAAATAGTTTCCAAGCCAGATTTTTAAACAGTCCATTGCACCAGTTGTAACCCAACTGTCCTGTAATCACTAGAGAGAGTAAATGCAACTGTTTAGTTTAGCATTCACACACACCTCGCCAGGTCAGCACCTTTAGATTAAGCTGCTTTGTAGCCAACAAATTAAAACTTTAGGCAATCACTGCTAGTTGAATCCATGGCAATTTCTAGGACACTATCACCACTTGTCCTATCATATGACATTGCTAATCCACAGGCTGTACTCTGTCTTCTGTTCTTGCCTTGATAATACCTAGGTATTGAACATCTCAGTGTCTACTTAAGTAGAGACCTGCCAAGCAGCAGACCAGCGTCTGACCCAGTCATTGCCTACACAACAGTGCATGAGTGAACCCAAAATATGCACATTTGGCACAAGCTCCACGTCTCATACCTTATTATTACTCCATGTTTGGATCATTGGTTATGCAGCAAAGGTGCTCCTGAACAGACCTGTCTTCTCTCTGGCTTAGCTACACAGCTAGAATACACTGTTGTGCTCTGCACAACTGTTAACGCACTTAGCCCTTCTATTTGTTTATTTTTCTACCTACTGAAGAATAATAAATTAACTTACAAAAGTAATTAAGGCTTAAGAATAGAAAATGTTCATTTGTTTGGATGAGAGGGAAGGAAGAAATTGAAGTATTCAACAACCACTGCTTTCTCTCAGCATTGTATCTGTTCAGGCTGAGAAGGTCTGACCCTAAACTATAGCTTGATAGCACTGCTGGCATGCCCTTAAGTTAAGCCAGTTTACTTCCACTGAGAGGAATGAAAAGAGAAATAGTGCAAAGAGGAGAGGAAGCATAGTCCAAGGGTTGCAAGAATAGCACATTTCCGGAAAGCAGGAAGCTGCTTTGCAGCACACTTGCTGTTTTCCACCTCAAGCAAATTACTCACTCCTTGTGTTCATTCTGTATCTATACCCTGGAGTATTTCCATGTTTCATGGGAGAACTGTGAACACAGAGATCTTAAAGACTAAGATCACAAATAAAGGGCGGTTAATGACTATGATGAATAAGGTACCAAGAGACAGTCCCTGCAGTGCTGTTAAATTGTGTCTCAACACATGAATGTTCGAGATTAACATTACATTTGGATTTAAATTAATGCATCTATTCAGCCTTTTGAGGCCACATTTTTAAGTTATTCACAGTAATCATGAGGTCAAGAAAGCTAGTGTCTCTTAAAAATGAAGATTTACTCTCACACAAAACTGATTCCAGGAGATGCTATTTCATGCAAAAACAAGAACAACAACAACAAAACAAACCAAAACACAGAAGAACCACTATAGACAAAGCAGCAATAAAACCATAGCATCTGATAAACAGAAATGTGTGGCACAGGATTACAGCTGGAGGGACAAGCACCTCTTAGATAGGACAGACACTTTAAAGGGATCATATGGGAGAAGACCTACTATTCAGAAGAGAAAAGGTTCCCCCTAGAGACATAACAAGGAAGGAAAAAGAACCCAACTGTTAGCCTGTTCCTCAGCTCAGGTCAAATCTTCTAATTTCTGGAATTGAAGAGAGACACATAATGAAAAAGTATCTGAAGATTTCCACTATGCCAGAGCCTGGTGCCATCTTCCAAGCATCTCACCTTTCCTTGCAGCCTTTTTAAAGTGTGCAAACATACAAAAAACAGGTAATAGATTTACAGAGACAGGTATCTCTCTAATTCTACCATTTCTGTGTGTTAGGGCAAAGGAATAAGTGTGACTGCATTACAAGACTTGGATAGTCAAAGCAACACAGTCTTTGTGTCCTACCGCTGTGCACCTGCTTTCTCTGCTCAGATATTAGTGACTAAAGTGAAACCAAAGAAAGAATCAGCCATAACTGTTTTTCTCCCAGTTCTATGTTAAAGTCTTTTCCCAGTGTCCAAATAACATAAATCTCCACCAGTCACAGACCAGAAGCCACAGCCTTCAGGTGCTGCAGGGCAAAAGGATTGTACGTTGAAGTTCCTAGGGCTCAGACATTTTCATTTTAGCTTGGTCACTTTCTTGATCCAGGGTACGTATTTGCTGACCTTCGTGTACACACCAGGGGAATCCTTCCGACCACAGCCGTAACCCCAGGAAGTGATTCCCAAAATGATCCAACGTCCATTTGACCTCTGACACATGAGTGGCCCTCCACTGTCACCCTGGCAGCTGTCCACCCGTTTATCTTCAGAGAGGTTCCCAGCACAAATCATGCGGTTAGTGAACTTCTGTCCATAACGGACCTCACAATCTTCCCGTGGGAGAAGGGGCACCACCCCCTGCAGTAGTGTTCTTGAATAGGACTTCCCTGGAACAGAACAGACCAGCCAAACCAATTCACACACAGACAACAGCCACAACCTAGTACAACAGTTCTCTGCACAAAGACAGATATTTGTACATTTCATGTCAAGAATGTGGCACAGAAATAGGCCAAACTCAGCATCTCTGAAACACCAGAACTTCAGAAAACAGTACTGGAAAGCCAGACCACAAAAAAGAGGTGTAAGATCAAAGAAATGGGTAAGAGGTTGGAGAAAGAGGTTAGATCAAAGGATGAGTCTTACTCCTGGTTTTGCCAACAAGTAACTTGAACCTTGTTCATTTTATTTCACCTCTCTGAGCCTACATTTCCTCCTCTATAAAACAAGGACAGTGTTTTCACAAGGGAATAAATGCAGTAACATTTGTGAAGCACTCAATCCTCAGAGAAGTTTTAGAACATGTTTCAGAGGCATCCAAATATTACTCAGAGGGAGCTTACTTCATCTTTGGCCAGACTTGTCTCTATTCGCTTAAATCTCTTTATTACTATAGACTTGCTCAGAATGTAAGGTTCATGTGTTGTATTATAGCATAAACTTTCTGTGTCCAAGATTTACAGTAATTTATAGACTTACTGTAAGTTCACAGGGTAGCAGGTATCTTGTCTGGAAAGCTGGGTTTGGTGTGTGGGAGGGATTCTAGCCATTAAGTTCCAGTACAGCTTAAGGGAGTTACATGGCTAAGTTGCTCCTTGATCCTTCCCAGACACCCCAAAATGACTCCAAAGGCAAATACATATTTTCAGTTAAACACTTGAGTAACAGCTAGAGAAACAGCTGGAAAGGATGGGTAAGTCCAAAATCAACAGACAAACTCCTGGGGCTATTTGCCTTTTGGCAGCACGTCTTTCTAAACATATGGATTTTCTCCAGTCACAGCAGCCCCAGAAAGGCCTCCCTTCCTAAAGCCCTGCTTTGCATCTGTGAAACCCAAATGGGGAAGGACTGGACAGCTGGTCACAAAGCTTTAGTGTTTAAAGCTGTCTCTAGGCTAATATATCCATGTAAGCACACCACCAAGCCCAGCATTTTAAAACATCACCTGAGAGACTTAAGGATTTAGTAATTAATACTTTCTAGAATATTCCCTGCTCCCTTTTACCTAGGAAGCTTCATAGCAATGTTCTGCAAGATGGCTAGTGCCAACCTAGTGCAGAAACCAATGTCAGAGCCCAGCTGCATCTGGAGCAATATCCAGAGAGATTCATCACAGTGACCTGACTTCCAAGAAAGGTCAGCTACTGCACAGGAAGAACACTGTCTCAGGTGGCTCCCCAGGCACATGCTCCTTACAAGCAATGTAGTTTGAGAAAGACTCCTTCCATTGCTAAGCTCCCACTTTACTACTAAGGTACCATGAAGAAGGCAGGAGGTCATGGAAACATGGGGGCCTCCCTGAACAGTATCTAGGCTTTATGCACCAGCTCTGCACAGGTTGCTGCCTAAGGGTTCTGCTACGGGCAAACATGCATGTAGAAGGGGGAAGAAAGAGAGGACTGTGACCAGATGGCAGTGTTCCTCTCTCCCACAGCTTCAGAAGGATGCTATGGCAACCAAAACTTCCATCATGGGCAGGCCCAAGACAGCCTCAAAAATCAGAAAACAGTGGCACAGAAATCACCTATTTCCTGCTCCTTGACACCATGCACTTGGCATAGACAATAGGAGCATTAAAAACATGGCCTTGAGTTGTGCAGGCATAAATTAATGGTGCATATAGACTCCTCAGTCCAGATTCCCCCATCTATCTTGCTCCTCAAAATCCTGTCACTTACCTGTGTCTCCCCAGCCAGAGATGATGCAGGCTTGCCTGTTGATGTCAGACTTCTCCTTCCTATCGGGCAGGCAGACAGGCAGAACGTGGCGATTGAAGGAGAGACAGTGGCCCTCTCTGCCCCGCATTCGGACCAGGGCAATGTCATTGTCATTGCTGCCGGCCCAGTAGTTCCTGTGGAGGACAATCCGCTCCACAGGCAGCTCCCTCTCAAACTCATCCTTCACTCCTGTGTGGTAATCACCTACCCGCAGCAGGTAGCGTCGCACATCAACACCAAACCTAGAGAAAGACATGCAAGACCTTGGTACTCCTACTAAGAGAGAAACAGACTCATGCAAGTCTCAGTTGCTTTGAGATTTAACCACCTCCTCACAAAGTAGTGCCAGCTACAGGACTGTGGGATCTTTTAGTAGATGTGATAATGCCAGCTGTTCCAGTCACTATCTACCATGCACAAGACTTATTTCTATAAAAAGGGCTACAACAGTCACAACAAGCTTATGACCTTATCTTTTCACAGTTCCTTAAAGCACAGGAAGAATGGCAAAATGCTGGTTCACTTTAAGTTGTAAAACCTCAAAGTTAAGAGGGCAGGTGTAAGCAGTGAGGGATAAAGCAAGCCTATCCTGAGTCATCCCCGTAAGTGCTCCAAGATCACACACACCATAAACTGAAGGTCTTGGTTTAGAAACTTTTCTCATGTAGTTCCACTGGGCTGGGAGGATAACCTTGTATGAGGTTACCTTGCTCATCTTTGAGAAACCCTCAGGGCTCCCCACTCACAAACACACCTTTTGAAGCAGTGGGCTGCAGTCACTACCCAGCAGCTGCTGATCAGTGTTGCTCCACACAGCAGTCGAGTATCTCTATGAAAACCCTTCAACCGTAGTGAGGCCTGCCATGGCCAACCACCTCTGAAGAAGAAAGAGAAGAATAATAAGCATCACATACACAGGAGCTGTTTTCTTTTCCCATTCATATTCTGCCCTATCTGGGCTCAGCTGGCATGCATTCTTCTTTAGATGGGCCCACTGGTTCAAATGAAGTTCAAAAATCACAAGTGAAAATGTTTCAATACATTCACCATCTGCCAGGTTATTTCCAGAGTCTTTAGGAAAGCTGGAACCAGTTCTGGCTTTCTCAGCAATTACCTGAGAGCCTTGTTTCCACCTATGATCCTTTTCTTGCGACGGTGAAGCAGGCGCATGCCACATACACCAGACTCTGGACCTGCACAGCAAAGTTAGAACAGTTGGGTAGATACCTTCAGCTTAAATATCAACAACTGCTGTCAAAGAGCCACGATATCATTCCCCTTCCCTGAGGACATTAATCTTCCTGGTAGTTGACTGCATTGTGTTCTACAAAGGAATTTATAGAAGATTTGTTCCGAAGGGTTTCCTCAGTTTTAGAGGAGGTGCTTACCTCCATTATCTGCAGTCTTATGCCAGGAATTGGACCTCTACAGCTATTTCCTCAGTGCTCTAAAACCCAAAGTTTGCTCATAGTTACTGCTCTAAGAAAGGCTATAGTGACATGGCTCAAGGGAAGTTCTGAAGGGTCAAAGACCTGACACAGGTAGAGCTCCTCAGACTAGGCTGGAGCACCTTGTGCTCCGAAGAAGAGAAAATGAAAACAAAAAAAAGTAAGTAGGAAGTGCAGGAGAGTACATGCTTATTTTGTAGCTAAAGTTTCACCAAAGAAGAGAAAAACTACAGCGCAAAAGCATGCAGAGATCCTGCAACTCAAGCCCCAGATTTCTGTGTAGAATAAATGGGCACATCACCTGTTCTCCTGATATCTTGGACTTTCTCTTCCACATAGTCACAGATCACACCAGCATCTTCACTGTGCCAGCAGCTGTGAATCCCAGTGTCAGGCCTGACACACTGCCCCAGGGTGTGCTCCATGCCACTACATTCTACATTGTTCAGATGGATGGGCCCTTGGCCTTCACCAAAATAAGCCATTGCCCTGGCTTTTGCTGTACCACTGCAATGAGAGAGAGGGTGGCTAACCTGCAATAAGCAGGAGGGAGGTGAAACTGATGCACCATCATGTTTTAAGAGAAATTATATTTATATATCACTCCACACACAGACAGTAGTCCAGTACCTGCTGAAGGCAGCATGAGAATAGGATTCTAATCCCTCAAGCATGTGCAGGTCTGCCAGAACTAAGAAATGAAGCTCAGCAACAGGTCCAGAAAGAAGTGATTTCCCCCAAGAGCTATTTCTATTTGTAAGATGCATGTACCAGATCTCTTACCTGAACCCCAGTTGCCTGCAAACTACTGCAGCATCTCTGTCTGTCCAACCGTCATCACAGACACTGCCCCACTGCCCGTTCACAAATACTTCAACCCGTCCCTCCTTGGTGCTTTCTCCATCCACTAGCCGCACAGGAGGCCCTGCAAGAGAAAACACATGGGTAGCTGCAAGCAAAAATGATCAACAAGCNCTATATGAAGACCATGTCCCTCATTTCACCTCCTTGCTAAACCAGTAGACTACACACACATTAATTTATTTAATACGCACTGTAAATCATTAGATCATATTCTGAAAGCTGAGTAAAAATGAGAACAAGAACAGAAGGAAACGTATTAACTGCTGAGCCAAGAGTGGACAAGCTTAAACATGCCTTGGAAATAAATCCATTAAGTTATAAAACTTCTGCATTATTCTAGGCAAGAAAAGAGTTCTCCATCCAGGAAAAACAACAGAAAATTGGATACTGTATATTTCAATAAAAAATGGCTGACAAATTGGAAAGTCTGCAGTAGAGAAAACAGTGTATCAGGCCTCATATAAAGAAAAAATGATGCTAACTTGAGATGCATTCACAACTTGAATTAAAAGGGTGCCATCCACACAAGAGAGTGCCAATTTCCACACAATAGCCCCTGACATCTGAAGTCCTCTTTTCTTGGCAAGGTGTGACACTAGTGTAACTACACCAGTTGCCCAATGTGTCTAGTTAAAGGGTTGCCACGTTTTCACAGACAAGGGGCTGAGGCATTTCATCAGTGAGCAATGGCACAGTAAAGCAGCCACCATCCCTCAGCTTCTCAGGTTTGTTTTAGAGACTGCCAACATAATTCTCTCCAGTTTCCATTTCTCTACAGGTCTGGCTGTACATCTGGTGGTGGAGCCAGAGCTCTGTGACTCTGGCCCAAGACAGCCAGGGCTCATTCCTATGAATCCTTCTCAAAAAGCAGTCTCCTCATTGAGACAGCACAGGGAAAACTCCCACATCTGCCATAGTTTCCAAAGGGACAGACCAGCAAGAGATACTTTCTCACTGTCCAGAGCAAGGTGCAAGCCGAGTTACCCAGGCTGCCATCAGTGACTGTGTTGCTCTCAGGGGAACAGTGGACTCCCACATCCTCAGCGTGTGAGCAGTCGTGCTGACCCCAGTTGCTATGAGGACAGTCCAGGAGGGAGAGCTCTGTCCCCACACAGGCCACATCATCCAGCAAGATAAAGCCCTGGCCAGCAGCATAGTCCCCTTCAGAGGCCAGGGCAGCAGGACCACTAGAGGAAAGAAACAGAACATAACATCAGATTCATTAAAACTCACTAATCCCACAGAAGGACCCATGCTCAGACCTAAAGGGAAACTGGGCAACTCTCCTGCAGACTTCAGCTGTGGTATCGGTGGCCTCCCTACCTAAGCTACTCAGTAACACACAGGACGGCAGCCAAGCAGCTTGCACATCTCACCAACCTCAGCTTTCAGGAAGGCCCACTCAGACCATTAATAAAACCCTTAATACTACTCTTTGTTGTCCTGATGGTCTTCATTCAAGTACTGAAGCAGTTGATATAGTTTAGCTACAGAGCAAATGGGTCATATAGTTCAGCAGGAGATAAAGCTTAGCTGACATAGTAGACAGGGTGGTAGTGCTGAGCTGATACATCTGGAAATTGAAGGAGTAATAACAGAACTTTCTCTCTTACAGTATCAGAATCAAGCCTGTTATCTGCTTTCAAAACAGGTCAAAGCAAGAGATAATAAAAATATCTTTTTTTCCAGGGAAAGTACATGGACACCTATTAATCTTTCATGAATGAAATTGTATAATGGTAATAACCCTTCTAACAAAGACAGCATTGAAGGAAGTAATGTCCACACTATCCCAGTAAAGAGACATGGAATCTAATCCTTGAAATTAGGAAGCACAGATACTACAAATACTCTCAGTCCTACCTGAAGCCCAGCTGCCTGCAGACCACCTGGGCACCAAGGTCTGTCCAGCCGTCATCACATACTGTGCCCCAGTCTCCATTGTAATAAACTTCTACCCTGCCTTCGCTGGAGCTGCGACCACCTATCAGCCTGACAGTGCCCTCTGCAAGGAGTGGGAGAACAAAAGATCAGAACTCAGTAGTGTAGAAAAGAAACAGGCTGAGACCCACTTCTGAAGACCCTCTACAGCCCATGAAAGGAAGAATCCAAAGACACAGATATTTGTGGATACTCAAAAAACCAGACATACCTCAGCCTTTCCATGCCACCTGTGGAAAGCAATGGGAACACCACCTAGCCTGGCTCTGATTCATTTCCACCTATGTAATATGGGAGCAACGCTGCATCCGACTGGCATAGAACTGCAGGTAGGTACCTGTGAAAGGGTCACAGGAGACCCCAGCATCTTCAATGTGGTCACAATTTTGTTGTCCCCAGTCACTTTTTTTGCATTGGTCAAGTGAGAGTTCATTGCCTGAGCACTCCACTTCATCCAGCAGGATTGGGCCAGATCCCTGCCCATAGTGAGCCCATGACAAGGCTTTCGGATTCCCACTGCAAATGATACACACACATATGCTCAGTAAGGAAGGTCACAGTGTTGTGCACTTGTATTCTGCCTTGCACAGGGACTCTCCTACACTAGACCAGCATCCTTCCATAGGTAATCTGTATTTCTGGCACAGTGGTGTTGTCAATTGTTAACCAAAATGCCTTACTGGAAAGTTCTGTAATGAGACCTCCCAAAATATAAAAAATGTGCCTCTACCAAAAACAGTTCAGGAACTTGGGAAGTTCCAAGGACAACAATGCCTCAATCTCAATGACAGGAAAAACTCCCAAAGTTGGAGGGATCTCAGACTTGACTCATCTATGTTAAGCAGTTCTGTGACAGTTTGATTTTCAAGAATGCTCAGTATACAACAAGTTTCATGTTATAATGCTGGATGGCATAGAAAATGAGATGCTCTCTTGCTTTCCCTGACTGAAAAGAATAAGGGCAGTTAGTGAAACTGAAGGTGTTTAAATTTAAACAAACAAATGACTGCAATTCACTTATGGAAATCACCATGACAAGTTATCAATGAGGCCAAGAAGATATATATTAGGACATGTATGTAAAACTAATGAACAGGGATCAACACAACCAAGCCTTGGATAGGGATACACCAACTCTTTTTTACACAGCTTAAACCCATAAAACTGACTGATTTTGTACTGAATTAAGTACAAAATTGCTTTTTAGGACGATCAGTCCAGAATTATCTTCCCCAGGGTTTCTGTACCCTTTCCATAGAAAGGGCTGGTACTCTAGTGAAGGGACATGCTCTCACATTCTTTATTCAGACAACCTCTATTACGGCTCCATGATGAACTAGCAGGGAAATTACCTGAGTCCCAGCTGCCTACAAACCACTTCAGCATCCCGGTCATCCCACTGGTCATCACAGATGGTACCCCACTTGCCATCATGGTAAACCTCCACTCGCCCTTCAAAGCTCTCCTTTCCCCCAACTAAACGCAATGGGACACCTACACCTGTGTTTCAAGAAAGGAAAAGAGATCAAAGCAGAGCAAGACAGAGACAAAGCACATCCAGCAGTTGAGGGTGTGGAACTATTCACAAGCCAGAGGATCTGTTAGGATGCTCTCATCCCACCCTACCACATCCTCCCCTCCAAACCCCCCAGAAGCATCAATGACCGCATGCCATAGGATGGGGTGCCACTGGTCCACGGATGGCTCTTTAACTAGCTCCTACAGTGACTAGGACTTTGTTGTCTGTGAACAAAAAGCTGTTTTGAATAAAAGGGGATGTGGTCATAAGCAACTGCCATCTTGCAGTGATTTTAGAAGTATGCCCACTCTGAGTATTTGGGATTGGGAAAAGATAGATCATTTTCCACTGGAAGGAAGGCAATCACCTGCACAGCAGGTGAAAGAAGAACATGCTCCAGTGATTTGCTCTCCACAGCTTCATGACCTCAGATTTAACATGTTATCAGCAACACTGGATTTGAGGTAATGTAGACACAAGAAACAGGGAGTGAACCTCCCTTGGAGATTTACCTTCTGGAGGGACACACATTACCATGGCGCTTCCCTGGTTACAAGTTCCTGACACAGCTTCCTGATAGCCACACTGCAGCAGGGCTTTCTCATCTCCGTGGCAGTTTGCTGACTGCAGGTGCAGGGGAATAGGCCACGGTCCGGGATGACTCTTCTTTCCAGCTGTGCCAATCTCACTGGTATGGAGAATGCAACAGAACGATGAAATGCTGTTGTACTAGTTAACTCACACTTGTTTTCCAGCCCAGTTGTGGTATTTCAAATCTAGTAAGCCCAGCTGACTGGGAGTGCATAAAGGAGTGGCCATTTCCAGTCTAATGGAAAAGTACAAGCAAGCACAAAGCACTTTCCCACCAAGTAATCCATTCTGTCTTCCCACTTACTGCAGTGGAGCTGATCTGGTCAGAAATGGCACCCTCATTTGAGAGTGAATGAATGAGCCCATCAACAGATTGTAACATGTCAGCACATCTAAGTATCTGAATCAACTGCTTCCCTCTCTGTGGACCTCATCTCCTTGCTGTTTGGAAGTCTGAAGGTCCAAATAAGAGATTCTCCAAGAGGGTACAGTCTCAAAATTTCTAATAGATTAGTACAGTAACTCCAGCTGTAAATACTAAAAAGGGGATATGATCACTCATCACAGCCTTGAACATCAGCCTTTAGAAACTACCATTTTAAAAAAGTTCTTGCAAATGCTGATTGGGGTTGGGCATAACCATGGGAAGAAAAAGTTGCAAAGGACCCTGGTAAGTGGGAAATCAGCCCACAAAACAAACTCCTCTCCCCTAGCCAGCATATTATGCCAGAGGGACAGTAACCAGAGAGACTGTTCTCTGAGACCATGTAAGCACGTATCACTTGCAACCACACTGAGGTTCCCACCTGAGACCTAGTTGCCTGCAGACAACGCTGGCATCCCAGTCAGTCCAGTGGTCAGCACAGATGGTGCCCCATAGTCCACCATAGTACAGCTCCACACTACTATCTTCAGCCAGCCGCACAGCACCTTCCAAAAAACAAAACAAAACAACAACAACAAAAAACATTGGACTTGTATGTAGCTGAGCTGAATTCTCTCATCCCTGTCACTGAAATGATTTGTATGAAGGAGTGCAGAATGTGGCACCTCAATGCAGGCACACAGCACACCAACACTTGTTGCATCCTTCACTTTAATTCACACAAAGAAGGCATCTTTGAAAGCACATTGGCGAGGGAAGAGACTTTGTCATCTCATTTATTATCTGTTCTGCAAAATGCAGTTAAAGGAAGGAGCATCAGAGAACAGGAGGACAAACAGAAGTGTTGCACAAGTCAGTGTATTGAGAGAGCTCAGCTCCCTTGCACACCTCAAAATAAGCAGCAGTCCTTGTATCAGCACTGCAAGGAATTCTAAAGTAAGCCTAGAACCCACATTGCCACAGAAGATTTACAAACCTATCCACAGAATATTTTTCTGTGTTTTATTTGAACTGCTACAATTACATGAGGAGAGCTCTGATATGGACACTTAAGGAGTTGGAGTGGGTTGTTTTCCACATAACTTAAACTGTTTTCAAAATGACATAAGATAAAAAAAAAAAGAAAAGAAAAGAAGTCTCTTTATATGAGAATAAAAACATCTATACAAGGCATTATGGCATAATGCTGTATTGCTGTATGCAGCAACTGAAATCCATTACGTACTATATACAGACATTCTTCTCCCACACAGGCTAGCTTTTAGTCCTAGTTCTTTTGACAATTCGGGACACTTACTGTACTGTACTTCTTTCACAGGGGATCCTATCTGCTACTTGCAGGTCTATGCAGCACCCGTTTCTGGCCTGACCCTCCCCAAGACAGTGCAGCCCAGGCTCTGGCAGAGATACTAAGCAGCCCTTACCTTGGTTACAGTCGCAGTTAGCCCAGCCGATTGTCCCTGATGCAAGCCGGTAGAAGCACCAGGGTGTAGCTCCTCCTTCTGGGTTCCTGCAATGGTTGTGGTCCCCTAAGCCACGGTCTGGGTACTGCTGTACATAATCAGGGAAATCTGCCCAGTTCAGGCATTCTGCCCCAGTCTCAGTGACCGCCAGCGAGCCATTGTAATACCCAAGAGGTCCGATGCCACACACGCTAGACACTGGGCACAGAAAGGAAGCTGTTAGCATAACCTAAGGCATCACACATGGAGGCTCAAACAATTACTGGACATACCAGCTGATTTCCTGAACCACCTTCTGCATCTACAGTCTTGACTGCTACCTGCTTGTTTGATTTTAGTTATATCATTCTTCAAGGCAGCTGGTAAAAGAATGTTTATATGTACTATCTAAAAAACAAATTTATCTGAAAATAATGAACTGCATAGACCTTTAAAACGTGTTAACTCTGCACCCAAATATGGGCAATTTGAACTAGTTCCCATTACTGTTTATTTCAATATATGTATTCTCTTTCTCTGGTCTTAAATTTGATCCTAGGCTCTTCAAAAGATTAATTGCCTGTCTAAATTGATTGTGACTGAGAAGAGTTTAAAATTAACTGTCATTTCATTCTATAATGCAGGAAGGTGGGAAATAGCATTGTACTTCATTGTATGTATGTACTTTATACATATTAGCATATCACCTGGCTTGTCTGAACTTGGCGAACTTATAGGAAAGGGAACCACTTTCTGGGGGGAGTGCAGATGCCAATGTTCCAGGCCAGTGCCTACATGAAATATCTCATGCAAAGAAACCCCAACAATTAATTAAATATGGTCTTTAGAAAAAAAAAAAAAAGAAAAAGAAAATTTACCATTCATGAAATAAGAAATAGGGAAACCAGAACAAGACTCTGTGTGAGGGTGTGCTTTTTAAGAGTGCATAAAATGAGAAAAGACAACTCAGAAATGGGTAACAGTTATAGTTCACTGAATAAACAAAAAAGGATTTCAGAAGATCCTTCTGTTGTAAAGACATGCAAGGCAAACAGCAGGGGTAAGTGAAAGCTAAAGGTTAGCTACAAGGTACAAAAGTGACAGTTACAGGTAGATGTCTGGAAAACACCCTGTGCTCTCTGGATTGACTGGGACCCTAAGAGGCGCAGGCATATGACAATCCAGTACTTACTAGGAGGAGCAAGTGTGTAGGAAAGACTAAGCAGAAAAAGAGATGAAAGGAAAAGAACATGGTGGAGGAAGAGAATTGCAAGAGTATTAGACATGAAGAAGAGAAAGTAGTCTGACTATATTGAAGTAGACAGACATTGAGGCACACAGGAGAAAAGAAATGATGGAAAGAAAGCAAGGAAGCCAGATAGCAGTGGTTCATCATACCTGCAGTCTCAGATCACACTGCAGAAAAGAATCTGCTTGATGACTGAATTAATAACTTCTTGTTCTTACCTGCACTCTGCAAATGGTTTTGGCTGGGCTGGGATCCCAGGAGAGCCTGGGAAAAGAAACAGAGCAAAAGCAGAGAGATGATTATCCGATGAAATAAACATGGGCATGTCCTGAAAGCAGCTCGGCCTTTTGCTGCTTTAGGCAAACACTCCTTGGTAACCAGCCTCTTCCCTGCTCTCCCTATTGCTCTTCTTCAAATCCAATCACAGTTTTGCCCACTAACAACAAAATGAATAATTACTGGCCTGCAGAGATTTACCCTTAATCTAAGCACTACATTACAGGGCTCTGCTTGTTCTTTTCAGTTTCAGTCCCAATGCTCTGAGCAAATAGAATTGGAAGCCAGAGTGAGATGCCTATGGAAAGAAAAGCTGGAAGAAAATCGTTGTTACCAGTAAGAAAAAATAATGAATAACCACTCATTCTCTCTCCATGTAAAGGGTAAGCCATCTACGACCACAGGAGTAAACAGATATATCTACCTGACAGGATGATGCCCCCAGGGATCCCCATCAAAATAGTAATAAACATCCATATGCAAAGTGGGAAACGCGTAAAGAAGAAAATCCAACATGGCATTTTGATGATTTTGTTTTTAATACATGAGAGCATGATACGCCTTATGGTATTATTATCCAAATGGAGTTAAATAACTAAAAACAAAGAATACGAAACAAAGAATTCCAGCATCCTGTCCAGCCCCAAAACTCTATTTCCTCTTGTAGGCAGTGTTTTTGATGATTATAACTTCACTGCTGGTTGAGAGATAGGGATCTCCACTTCAACACCATTATATTGTATGCAGGCAGGTGCAAGATCTTCACAGACCCAGAGTGAAAAGAAGAAACCACACATGCTTCTGCTAGCTCTGTGTCGTTTCTTTTCTAAATACACGCTCTTATGAACAAGGGGTTCTAATTCGCAGAGCAGAGGCGTGCATATAAAGAAAGCTAACTATTGGAAATAGTTCTGTTTTTCTTCAAAATGCAGTAACTTTGCTTCTCTCAGCTTCACCTCTCCCTGGAAAAGGGCAAGAGTAAACTTTGAGAATGAAACCAAATCCACCTCTGGAGAAAGGTGGGATAGTCCCCATAGATACCAGACACCTACTCATGGCTGATTTCATTCACAGATCAAGCTTATGAATAATGGCCCAGCAGGTGTGAAGGACCACAGCCAAGCTTCACCATCATGCTCCAGAACTCGGAATGTAACACTGAATATTGAAAACGAATTCCTGACATGGTTCAGAAACAGCACATCAGATCTCAGATGCATTTACACAACGGGATGCACAGATAAAACAGTAATTAACTGTCAAACCCTATTCAGCTAGAAGTCCATCTGTCTGCACATATCCAGATGTTCTGAACCCACATAATGTTCTGTAAACAAACAATGCTGAAGGACTCGAAGGATCTCAAAGCTCTTTGGAAAGAGAGGAAAGTGAGCTAAGCTACGCTTTTGTGACTGCCCAAGATCACACACAAGACAGGTGACTGAGTCATAATCCAGGTCCCCTGACCTCTAGCTTCTAGTGTGCGCTTGTACACACGTGTAAACCTGCATGAGATACAGGGATGAGTTGGATTAATAACTGGCTATATGAAAGACCAGACTTGCTCTTCCTGGAGACTGACCATAAATGAAAGAACTGCAGACCAAATAATATGCTTCCCTTCTAATGAAAAACTAGTTACTGTCAGTTTCTGTAGCAGTTTCCAAAATCCCTCAACAGTCACTATCACCAAATTTTAGTGCAAACAACCTGTGCTGCAGTCACTGCAAGGTCTGTGTGCCTATAAATCATCTGTCCACAACAGCAATAGGGATAATCAGTCCATCAGTGAAGAACAGAAACAAAGGATCCCTCCTGCCAGGGTCACTGCAGTGCTTGAGTAACATAGGAAACCTGAGCCAAAGCATCTGTGCAAGCCCTTGTGCATCCTGCTTTGCTGCTTTGTTTCCTTTTCTGAATTTCATATGCACAATGAAATAAATCCCTCCCCAAGCCCCCAACCCTTCCCAGAGACCACAGCTGCCTAGCTGCTTCAGAAAACATATTCAGTAAGAACATGATCCACTTATGGTGAGGATATTAAAAAAAGCCATGTGACTTTTTACAAGCAGGTAGAATATTAAATTTCTTACCTCCCTGCTTCCGAGACAGGATAACAGACTCAAGAGCTCTACCAAGAGTGCGAGTACTTCAGGGATCTTCATCCTTCCTGTACAAAGTGGGCAGAAGCTTTTTCAATCTTTACAGTCTCATTCTGCTGCTGGGCTCAGCTGCTGCCTCCTCTTCTCACTCTCCAGTTTGGTTTCCCCGGGAGCAGGGCACTAGCTGCTTCGCATCGGAGGTAGTGGGATGCCTCTTTCATTTCTGCGCGGGGAAAGGGATGGAAGGGATCAAAGTTCCCAAGAGCATCTTATAATTTCACTCTCCCCTTCCTCTCCCCATCTCTTCTTGATTCTTCTCCTTGGAAAGGGAAAAAGAAGGGAGAGAAATAAGGCAGGAGAACATGCCCCAGAATTTCTCTATCACCTTTATAAACAGCAGGAGGCAAGCGCAGACGGGTAGGGCACAGCCCTCAGCCTGCTCCCGCACCTCAGCTGTCCCCTCCCTTTTCCTCGCTGTCCCAGCCTCTCGTTTTGCTCTAGGTATGCGTTTCTCTGAGTGCCAGCCTCCGCCTCTCCACCGCTGTCTGCCCAGCAGCCTGGCCAGCCGCTCTCTCTTCTCCTGAAATTCCTTCTTTCCACAGCTGACTCTTCCTTCTATCCCTTCAGCACAAAAGCTGTAGCGGCAGCAGGGATCTAGGGCTTCCTACTGCATCAGCTCCAGCAGCAAAACTGAAAAAGGAAATGGCTTGTGCATGCACATTTGCCAGAGATTATACTTGTTGGAAGGAATCTGGACTTTATCCCCCCCACTGCTGCCTCCTTGATTAGCTGCTTGAAGCTTCCTGAGGTCAGACTCTCCTCAGATTTGAACCCAGGTAAATGGCGCCCAAAACACTATGTTAAGAAGCTTCCAGATTTCACCAGGAAAAAAACAAGTGGCACAGCCCTCTCAAGGGTGCATTCCCACTTTTCAGCCCTGCATCTTGCCATTAAGAGTATTGCCTCCAGAGATCTTTTCCATCAAATGTCTCCTTGACCTTGGGCTGTAACATTATTTTCATTTGATTGGCTAGGGTAATTTATAGAGGGTTGATCATTATTGTATTGCTATGAATAATCCTATGGTTTTCTTTTTTTTTTTTTTCCTTCAGTGTTTTCAGCTTACTGCTCCTTCATATAAATTAGGGCTAGAGGCTATAACAAAAGTTTTAAACGTTACTAAATCTAAGAAGGGGATTGGTCAATCTGAAGCTGTTCTATTTTGATTTTTTTTTTTTTTAACATGTTCCCTGTGCTGCTCCTCAGCTCAGTCTAATGGACATTTCCTACATTTATATTCTGACTATGGAGGGATTAACTCTTAGTGTTCTGCAGCTTACCCATGAAGGTCACCTTAAGAAATGAGCTCACTTCTGGCCAAGCCTGCTAAGAAGCATTTCCAAAGAGACCTTCAGCATAAAAAAAAAAAAAAAAAAAAGGCTGATACAAATCCATTGGCTTGACAAAAAGCCTCTTTTTTTTCTTTTCACACTTATTGCCCATTACTCACTTCACATGACAGTTTTGTGTTGCCTCATCTTTAGTCACTCCTCAAATGCAATGAAATTCCACTATAGCTGGATCTTTTACAGGAGTGACTGAGTGGTAGGAGGGAGCAATTTCTTGCGTGGATTTGTAACACAGTGCACTCTGGACACAATGGATTTGGTCAAGAATTACACTCAGTTAATTAGGAGCAAATCTCCTATATCCTCGTAGCACAGGAGGCAGATGATCAGGTCAACTGAAGATGGAAATAGCTTAGATGCTATAGCATTCTGTAACTCTCTCCTGGGCAGCATTGGCAAAAAGGAGCAAAATAAAAAGCAAAGATGGGAATGTGTTGGAATTTTAGAACCACTTACTCCAGTGAAAACATGAGGAAAGGATGTATTGAAAACAGTAACAGAAAATCCACTAGCATTCAGAGAACTCTACTCCTTAGCCAGGAGCAGTGAGGTTGTTGATACCCCTTCAAAACTCCCAAGAAGTTGCTCACCTATTTAACCCTTTAGAACTGGAAAGGAACAGCTGCATTCAACCTCTATCTGATGTGTACTAATAGGGTTTATAACTTCTAACAAAAGCCTGTACCGGATTTCTCTCACAGTAGCTTGCTTCCCTCTCAAGTCAAAGCTTTCCTAGATATTTTAAAGTGATTTACTCAAAACGAAAACACAAACCGATGCACCAAAAGCAACAGAAGTCCAAGTCTGGTATTCAGCTTCCTGAAGAAAAACAAACCATGCCATGATATACTGGTCTTTGCAGTAGTCTTCTCTGCGGTGGGTTCTCTTGGAAGTATTTCCTTCTTGCGAAGACCTCCCCCTGGTTTTCTGGCACATGTAATGACATTTCCTTGAGATGGACTTCAGATTCAAAAAAAGCTTCTCATGGCTACACATCTCTTCTTCCTTACCTTATTTACTCATACTCTGCTAGGAGTCAAACAATATCAAAAGATTTGCCTACACAGAAGGGTTTTGCTATTTAAGCTACCATATTTTTTACATTTAGTTATACTGGCATCAGTCCCTCTCTGGACTCTCTTGGCTTAAACAACTTCTGAGACAGCACAAGCTAAATTAGCTTTGTCTGTGTCTGACTAAGAAGGAAATTATACCAATGTAACTATGGGACTTTAAATGTTTTACCTCGTCTCTAGATACATTACTTATTTGAACTTTCCTGTGTATCAAGTACTTGTAATTACCTACGTCCACTATTTAACACAAATTGCCTTCTCACCATGATATAAGCATAGTTCTATAATAACAACAGTCTACAATTCCCAACAGTCTGTCTTTTTTTTTTCCCCAAATTATTCTGTACAGACCATTCCAAATCAAAAGTACCGCCTTCTAAAACGAGTTTACCTTTCAGGAATTAAACCTATTACTCCTGAATTGGCAGGACTACTATTTCATAAAACCCAGCTGAAGACCATGTCTTCTCATTAAAGGTATATCTTCATCTCTCTAAGCTAAAAAGCAAGAAAGTAATTCTGCTTGCCACATTAGGAACAAGAACAGGTCCAAGTCAGTGACAAGACTGACCTGGAACCAAGAACTGGGCCTGAGTGCTCTTGCTAGTCTCATAGCTGCATGTCCCCAGCAGAGAATGTAGGGCAGATATAGTTAAAGATTAGAAACTGATGCGAGTGCACATCCTTCAAAAGAGGTTGTCCTTTGCTTTCTCAAGTGACCATTTTAGTGAGAACGTCACTTATACATAGGTGCTGTAGGCCATCCTCTCATGCATCTACTGAATGCTTGCGGGTAGCCAGTAGAGATTGTTAATCCATATCAACTTTGTTTGCAGACTACTGATTACTAAAGCACGGTAAGCCTGTTTCAAATTGATAACTAAGTTGCAAATGGGAAAAGAAAAATGTTTAAAAATAGTAAAAGGACAAATCTTACTCTGACCCTTTCAGGGCATCAAGTATGCAGATGTTGAAAGGTATCTGCTCACCAGAGAAACTAATCAACAGCCCATTTCCAACAGGAGTACTAGGAAGCAAAGGGATTTAAGAAGTTGGAATAATCATTGCCATTTTGCAAATCTAAACAAACAAACAAACAAAAAAATCAGTAAAGCTCCCTCTGGCCCTGGGCCTAGAAGCCAGTCAGGCTAAAAAGAAATTGACAGTGGTGTTAAACCATCTTTTTTAATCTCTTTGAATGTTAGTCAAAAAAAAAAAAAAAAAAAAAAAACAAACCATGTGGATGAAATGTAATACATCTCTTTACATCTATGTATTTGTCAAGAACTTCTGAGAATTTCCTACCCTTAAGCAGAGAGACTGAGGTCTGAAGTTCAGGAAAATGAAGTAAAAAAATCAATGCCTCCTCCATAAGAGATCTTCAGTGAAACCCTAAAAAGAAATGTAGTTAACAGCAATCATACCCAGAGCTGGTAAAATATTCAAGCTAGAGTAATATCAAGGAATTCCAGCAGATTTGCTTAAATCCTGTAAATCCTACTTAGGAGGGTAGAACAGCTAGTCAGCTTTTGCATAATTCTTTCTCCACCATGCAATCACATACAGGTCTCTGCAGCAATTCTCCTAACCAGTGGCCTCAGCACCAGGAGCTGAGCCCAGTTTTCATTTATGCCCCAGCAACAGTATCATGGAGTGCTAGAAGCCCTGAACTCAGAGAGGATGTTGTCATGTACTGCAGTTACACACATTAACTATTAATGGAATGACCCTCAATGTAAGTATGTCATGGAACATGTTTATACACCCAATATAAGCTTAACATGAGATACGGGGAAACCTCAGCAACTCAAATTACAAAGGACAATTGGTAACATGGTTTTTTGGTTCCAGCATGGGATTTTCAGCCAAAAGATCTGCTAGAATACTTTTAAAAGAAACTGTAAAACCTGGGTGCATCTGAAAAGCATTCCCTTTCCTCCCTTCTTCCTCCAAATAAACACACTCCTTTAATGACTGGAAAACATTAGCATTGTAATTTTAAGCTTACAGTAGACATTTAAAAAGTCAGGAAAAACAACAACCGGTCTTGGGAAGCTCAGTGTGAAGTGGTAAAATCCAAGAATAGCTGTCTCAGTGAGAACTGAGCAAAATTTCAGAAGTAAAAATACAACAAAAAAGGTATTAGTTTCTCTGTTACTCTGTTTGGTACATTTAGCATAGCTGCAGAGGTGCAAAACTATACTTGATATTGTAAATTTTAATACAAAGGAAGAAAAAACATCATCAATAGAAGTGAATTTAGAATTAATTCAGTTCCTCATCCCCACCTTAGCTTGTCTCCTGCAGAAACAAAGAATTAGCAGGTAGCTCTCCTGCTCAGAGAGCATCTTTTGGATTGAAAATACAAAATGTCATATAACAGAAGCATTTTCCCAAACTCAGGTGCGAACATAATGTTCTTACTGACCCCGAGTCCTCTGAAGGACTCATTTACTCCATCATAGCAACAGCACAGTAAGTTACCCTGTGGGATAACCCACTAATGAGCATTTAAGTAACACTTAATGACAATTGTTTCAATAACTTGAAAGCATACACTTGAGCAAGACTTATGTGAGAAAGAGGTATAGTCCTGGGGCTCCACAGAAGTCAGCTCCAAGCAAACTGTACAGTCATACATGGTTAGCCATACAGTCTGCACGTACCATCCCCCATCCCGTTCTTTGCTTTCTTCTTTATGCTCCAAAGAATTAGTGACACAAATAGCTATATCATTAGTTCTCTGAGGCACTGCATTTTTTTATTTATATTTTTTAATACCGATTAGGTACTGGTCCTAAAACTAGAACCTGCTTGTTTTGTGGTACTCCAGAGAGAAAAACAAAACTAATAGTTAATTACACAATCTCAGTACCAGTACATGCTTGAAGTTTTTTTCCACCTTTTAGTAGTGTCTGTGCCCCCCTCCCTCCTACTAAACAACATAAACAATGGAACATTTTGCTGTAGACTATTATTCACCCACGCCAAACAAAAGTCTTGCATTATTTTATTACAGTACAGACAACATAACCAATCTGCCATGACACTGTACCTGTTCCACCTGCAAATCAGAGGGTCTAAATCACAAGCCTCTACATTAAAGTTGTATTTCATCCTTACCAATTTATTGTGTGTTAGCAAGGTATTTTGCTGGAGATTTCTTCCTCATTCTGCAGCCTTCTTGTGCGTGAGCAGGAATTCAAAAAATTTCAAGAGGAACCAAACTGTGTATACCTACATGTATGAGTATGAGTCATGGCATTACTATCCATTTTAAGTTGGCTAAATGTCTGGGCTTGAACACTTACTGATAGCAGCTCGTAAGTTAGGTAAGAAACTTATACACAAAGAGAATTAACCCCTTAACTTAAAAAATACGTTTACACTCATTCCTACATGATTTTATTTCACAGTGAGTACCTGACTCCACACTGTTGCTGGTTGGACAACCCAGAAATCTTAAGACCGCAAGACCCAAGAACTTCATGAGCAAACTCAGCCGATGGTCAAGATGGATGTTTTTCCACTCTGGAAACAAGATGCAGTTGAGATCTACACAGCAGTGCTGACAGATAGCACTTGACAAACACTCACAGAACTCTATTTTTCACTTATTTTCCAAAGACCCCAACTTTAATTGCTTGTCTGCAGTCTCTTTAAAAAAGCACATTATACATAACGTGTGATATGAGGAAACCTCCTCAGGAGCTTGTTCACTTTGCTTGAAGTTAAGTTTCCCTGGGGTGACAGCGTCTCTTCATCCTCCTTCTCCCTGCGCTCCTTCTGAAACAGAAAAAGAAACCTCAGAATATTACCTCTGTTTATTTGCCAACTTGACTCTCACCCCAAAGACTACTAATAATTGTACTGGAACGTTTATTTCAGAAGAATGCTATTTCTTTAAGGAACACTCATAAAAGCACTTGGCTAAATAATCACAAGGCTTTTAAAAACTAAATAGTCTTCTTTAACTTGTGAAATTAATTAATGACTGATATTTTGTGAAGATGATCACTCTCCTTATTCTTAATTAATAATATTATAAGCTTATAATAGCAACACAAAAATGTTTTACCTTTTATTTTCTGTTTTTCAATTTGCTTTCGTTGTAATCTACCGAATAAATTGTGGACAATTTTTCATTTATGCTGCCAAACTGCAGCAGTAAAAAGCTATTTATTAAATGATGATACTGTTACTAAAGACTGAAAGCCCAAAATCAGTTTAAGGACAAGTTTAGTACATGTACCTATGTTTAGACTGCTTTTGAAACTGACTTCCTTTCAAATTCATCATATTAGATAAGAACACAATATGGCTTTAGTACTTATGCTCTGCTTTATTTCTGGAAACTAAACTTACTTCTGTTTTCACATACACAAAGTCTTTATTGCCTCTGAAGGACTTGATCAGACTAATTTCTACAGCTTAGGATCAGACGGGGTAACTCCTGACCTGGTATAGTGTAGTAATGCTTATTAGTTAGTAACCTCTAATTTCCAAACAATATGAAATTTATCTTTCAACAAAATATCTAGCCCTCAAAGTCAGGAACAGACTAAAATAATTCAAAATTTTCCAAGAATCAAGAATAGCTGTAACTACCTCACATATCCCCAAAATCCTGCTTGTTATGAGCATTACTGAAACCACTGGTTATTTCTTTACCACTCCCTGTCTCCACAGCCTCTCCCGCAAGCACAGAAATTTTTACAGACTCATGACAGGTTGGAACTTGGGAGTCCTAACCTACCACTTTCCCCCACTGTCTAGACAGTGCAGATATTAGATTGGTACCTAATAGTCAGCTATTTCTTAATTTTATGAGTTGAAGCAAATGCTGAAACTTACCTGCGCTGTATATATACCTAATTACAGTTGAATCTACTATTCATGTCACACAAATCACTGCTTTACATAACAGCTCCAAATTGTACTCTCCTTCATTCAGAACTTTCATGTACTACGGAGAAGAGCGGTGTCTATTATTGCTTCAACAGTGCTGAAACTTTAAAGATTAAAAACTGGAGCAAATTAAGAGAAATGGCCTAGGTCAGAGTTGACCAACAGCAACTGAGCTCTACTTCAAGAATTTGACAACACTAAAAGGACTGGATGTGACTATTATTTCATCCCTAGTTATAACATACATGGCATCTGGTCCCTTCTTCCTACTCTCCTTTATTTTAATTAAATTCCAAATTCAAAAAGGAAGGGCTATGTATCTGATGTACATCATCTTGCATCTCTCCTACAGTTCAAATGGCTTAAAGTACAAATCAAATTGTTCACAGAACACTTATTGGCGGCACACAAAAAACGACTGAGGGCTTCTCCTCCTTCCCTACCACTAGCCTTAAAGAACACAAAAAGAGTCTTTAATTACTTCTGCCCTTGCCACGCAGTCATAGAACATCCGGATCTCCTCAGCACAAGCCGTATCACTGAAGTCATTCTGCTTCCAGCAGGCCATCATTACTGACATCTCTGTAATGCACGTTGCCTCTAGAAGGGAAAGACACAACAATGAAAGCTCAGGTATCTGGGATTTCATTCTAACATCCTCCAGAGTGCATAAATCTCGAAAGAGAAGTTTAAAATGGGGTAGAGGCAGGTGAGAAAAACCAACAGTGAAGATCTCATCATTGCTTCAATTAGAGAAGAAGCTCCTAGCACAAGGATTAGCACCACTGCAGCCATCTGGTTGTTACGTTTTGATATAGCATTTATCTTAAGAATTCAAAGCACTTTATGTGCAGGACTAGGGTATGGAATGTTGTAAAACACAGTTTTAGGGTTGGAGTGTGGGAAAATACTCTTTTCAAAACAACTTGTGCACTAATCCCATGGCACTAACCAGACCCCCCTGCCTGCTGGGATGCCTCTGGTCTTTTGTCTGACTTCCAAAGGGGATGCGAAACAACTACCACAAATGTTTTGCTTTGCTGTGCGTTCCTCCTCTGTATTTCCTAAACATTCAGCAAACGCTTCCCTGTTATGCCACAGCGTCCCGGCTGCAAACTTCAGAAACCCTACAGCGCACCGCAGAGCACAAGGCGCTTCCAAGCATGAATTTGACCAAGCCCTGACGCCACGACGACCCCTCCCTAGGGCGAAGCCCCTGGAGAGCAGCGGGACAGCTTTCAGGGACGGGGGGGACCACCGGCACCAGCCCCACCCCACGGCGGCCCGCAGACGCACACCCGGGCTCCGCTCCCCCCGGGGGCGCGTTTACCGGCCCCGCCACCCGCGGCGCCCCCTCTCCCCCGCCGCGAGCCCCTACGGGAACTCACCTCCCGCCGTCTCCCTGCGGTTCGCCACCTTGTCGGCCAGCACCAGCGGCCGGGTAGGGCGGACAGCCGGGGGCCGCTTCTTCTGCCGCCACTGCCCGGAGAGCCAGCGGGTCACCCAGGCCGGGTACACGGGCGCCGCCATGCTTTTTGCGACAGGCCGTACAGCGAGCCGGCCCCCGGTCGCCGCCCACGTGACCCGCTGCGTANTGCCCCGCCGGCTTCCCGCGCTGGTGCTGGGGGCTGCGGCAGCGCACCCGCACCCATCGGGAGCCCGGCGGCACCTGCAGGGAGTCACCTCATCGTGCCGCTCGACACAGCCGATACAGCTGCGTCGGGCCTAACCTCGCTTGTCCTCCCCCATTCTGCTTTGCAGCCACAGGCCATGAAAAATGAAGTAACTTCACAGCTTCTGCGCTACACACAGCTCCAGCAATTCACATCTCAAAACCTTTTCTGCTGCAAATCCAATGAAGGAAGGGGCACACACGCTTTAACCTGAGCAGATGCAGTCACTGTCATTTCAAATAATCCAAATGCATCCTAAGGAAGTCTTTTGCAATTATGTGGAAACTTTCACGGTGCCTGAAATGCTGCACCACTTCTCCCTCTCAGCCCTCCATTTCTCTCCACTACAGATATAAGCTGGATCTCCCCTGCATTGTTTACTGATGCCCCTACCGTATCTTTCAAGAAGACACTCAAACTGCTGCTTCTGAAATGGTATCGCTCTTCTCACAGCCTCACACTCAGTGATGGAGAATCCAGTTGTTCCCAGAAGTTTCTTTCCTGGTGTACCATTTAAATCCCTGGAAGTGTCAACGCCTCTGGCTGGTTCTGGAGCCCCGTGTCTGCAGCTGAGAAAGGCAGGCAGGGCAGAGGGCACTGTGCTGTTTCAAGGGCTAGTACAGAACTCTGCACAGCATGAGGGACAAGGTAGAACTAGAGAAGTGAGGAGCAGACACTGGGGACCTAAAATACTCGGGTCTCATCACACAATAGTCATTGACTACACCATTTTACCACCGTATCTCAGCTCCTTCAGCACCAATATTTTCCCTTGTGTGCTGTAGGACGTAGGAGGAATCGTTTTTCTTTCACAGGAATGGTTGTATTACAGTTTGGATTTCTCTGACCATATACAAAACACCAAACCAAAGGCACTGGGAATAATTTTTTTTTGCATAGGATATTCATTTGGATAAAAAGAAAATATTCAACCTCCTAACTATAGATATAAAATCCAAAGCACTCCCCTTGCCTCTGCCTAGTCAAGGAAGTTAGGACATTGGACTTTTTGTTACCTTGAGTTAAATATAACCAGACCTATACCAGAATATTTTCAGTACCATTACTACAATTTGATGCATCTGCAGATTTAATATATTCTGGTAAGTGTGACCATATAATTATTTTTGTGTTATTTTTAAAATAGCATTTTCTTAAGAGTCCAATTTTAAAAATGAGAGCACATTTCCAAGTAAACAAAAGAGATTTCATTTGGTCCTCTTAAGAAGCAAATTGGCATCTCTTTAGATCCAAATTCAAACAGTCTGACTGGAAGTTCTGAAGCATTTTGGTATTATTATATTTCTCTGCTTCCATTTTTTTCTGACGGGACAGGAAATGAGCTATCTTTCTAGCTTGGCTACCAGTAGAGAAGAAAAACAAGCTGACACCTTCCAAGTAGAAGGCTTGCATCCTGAAACTCTAAACGCTAGAGATTTTGCAGTTCAACACAGAGAGATGACACTTCAGTGTTCAGTATTCCTGTTCTTGTGAGGTTCAGCTGCTCATATTTTGCCTCTTCTATTTACACCCGCTGATACCCACTTTTCTCTGCTGCATTTGATTGCTGTAATTACTAACCAGGCTTGCACAAGAACAAAAGGAAAGTGGCAAATAAGAGAAGCTGAGCTGCATTCGCTGTAAATCAACCTCCTTTTTCCAAATTACATTAGCTAATGGTGGCAGCACCTTCAGGTACATTCACCTTCAAAAGCTGATCTCTCTTTTAAACAATTCCAAGAAAAATGGAGGGGGGGGGGGTGGCGCTGGGAAAGAGAAAGGCAAGCTACACAAGGAGAATTTTAATAGCTTCCTGTCAGTTACTGCTCTCTGCATTATAAACTTTTTCTCGTCTGGCATTCAGCCTGGGATGGAGCATCAGCCCAAGAAATTCCCGAGCAGACAGAGTAACGTACATGACGGTGTCTGCACACCCCACGGAGACATGTCTGAAGCAAGGCACTAACCTTTGTTTTAGGGGAGAATGTGGAACCACTGAAGATGTTTGTTACTCAATAGCTGAGTCTTCCTATAGCCTATATTTTTTACAACTGATAGCACAGAGTCACAAATGGATAGGACAGAAATCCTGACTTTTCAGGGGAAGTCAGAAACCCAATTCCCTCAACACACTGACCAGTGAACCCCACAGAGGTTTCACTGTGCATCCTGAACACACACCTATAAAGAACATGTGAAATTCTAACTACATTTACAAGTTCTTTACTTGAACAAATATCGTTAAAAGGTGAATCCTAGCCTGTTTCAGCTGCGTTCAGTGTCAAAAACAAAATGAACCATAGAAATGAAACTATTAGCACTGATTTTGAGATTTAGATTTGAAAAAAAAAATCTACATCACAACTGGACTAAGGGCCAATTATGATGCTGCAATAAATGCTATGCCACAATTAAATGCAATGCTAACAATGCTGTAATAAAATACATCCTTAAAAAAAGATTGCTGTCTTAAATGCTTTTTTAAGACATGAAAATTTACACCATGGATCCTCCTCTTTATTTAGTAACTATCTAAAACCTCCAGACACTTTCCAAAAAAAAAAAAAAAATAGGTGCTAAGAAATCAGGTGTACTGGAAAAAAATGAATAGAGTTGATAACCACATCTTTCTGAACTGTTTGGATCCAACTTTCTTCAAGTAAATTCCAATGTATTCACCCAAGTTTACCGTGAATGCCCTAATTCTTCCCATGCAACCTCATAATACCCTTGCCTATCACTATTTATTCTCAGTTGCCTCACCCTGACCTCCTTAACCTCAATGTGAGCTGCCCTAGGGCATCTCAATTTAATTGGAGATGCCTTAAAACTTAAGGCACCCCCACTGTAACTACCAGTAAGATTAACCAGTTTGCTAAGATTCCCGTCAGTTCAGAGTTACTCCTGTCTGCTGAGCTATTGTGTTTGGAGGGTACTAGCACTTAATGCATTCATTAGCACAATGACAGAGGCAATTTCTTTTCTCATGTCACCGTCCTCACACTCTAATGCTAGCCTACCTTATCCTGAGCTATCTCAATCAGATCAGCCTTCCTGAACTATTCTGTTCACCTGATTAGATCTGAGCTGCCATCCCTAATCCCTGACTCCCAGACCTATTCTAATCCAGTCCACGCTACTGCAAGTTACCTGATGTCTCTGTATTTGCTCAGAGATGTCTCTGGTGTCATGGTCTGCTTTGATCCATTCCGAGATCCCCAAAACTGCCTCTAGCTGAGCCACTTCAGCATTAGATTTGTCTTTTCTGCAGGAAAGAGAGTGTATAACAATACAAATTAAGATGCCAGTCATGTCAGAGTTCTGGAACAAATCCTGCAGTTCCATTCCTCTCCACCCTTCCTAATCCCTCTGCAGGGCCATGTATCTCTCATTGCCAGCTCTGAGACACTGAATCATAAGAGAAGTGCACTTTGTTAAAGCTTGACATAAGCTTTGGCTCAGCTGGTCATATCACTAAAAAGATTTTCTCTCTGATTAATTTCAACTTGTCAGTAGAGGTCTCTGAGCAGAACGAAGGAAGCAACCACCCTGTATGTTTCCGATTAAATACAACTTCTCAGAAGGTGCCTGGAGATCCATCAACAATCTTAATTAAATCCAACCAAATGGATGACAGCTAATCATTAAGGGAGTGGCTCTCCTGGGACAATGGGTAAAGAGTGGGTATGCAAGGAGGGTATGGGGGGCAGATGGCTGCTTGTCTAGCACAGCAAAGCCTGTTTAAACAGTGATGTCCCTGATGGCAGTGTTCCAGTTCAATTTATACCGTTCCCAGCCCTTCAGGAGTTATTTGTTCTTCCACCATCTATTGTTTCACAAGCCAGTTAAAGCTACCCTCTGTCAAGGTGCAACAGGAGCATCTTGGCTGTGATTCTCCAGCAGCTGCATTTTGCAGATCATTTCCAGGGAAAGATCATTTCCCTTTCTCCCCAAACATATACTTTGTTACTTGGCTCTTAGTGTTTCATCCTACTCACCATCAAAGAGGACCCAGAGATCCTTAGTTCAGTTTGAAAATTACTACAGTGACAGAAGTAAGAAAAGGCAATTATTTTGTTTGTTTTAGTTCTAGAAATTATCAATGTTAGGTATCAAATCAGTATTCTCCAAGGAGGTTATATTCTTAGAAATCGCAGTCCTTGTGAACGAACAGAAAATACAGATCACCGTTCGACAAATAAAATACTCAGCTTCTTCCTGAAAAAACAGGCAGCACCTGGTACCACAGTTTTGGCAGGAGAAAGATAACTTTAGCTTGCCCAATGCAATGAAATGTATTGCTGGATTTTCAACCTTCAGTTGGACATTTGTTTCTCCTCTCTCACAGCTCAAGAGGCCATAAACTTATCGTAGTTTCTCAAGTCAGTTCTGAGACACAGCATCAATAGAATCTACTACTGTTTCATATAAGCATGTATGAGGAGGAAATATCTATTTTTAGAACATTAATGCTAGCGAATAAAGCCATCTTGACAGCTTTGAAATCCTCCCTCTAGTCACACAGTAAACAGACAAAATGCATGACAAGCAGTGAAGTGACTCACCTTGGTTAGGTAGAGGCCTGCCAAAGGGGCTTACATGGGTAATGTCTTTATCACCTTAGTATTTGATATCTTTCCTAAAATTCCTGATTAGTCTCAGTTGTGTTTTCATGAATATAAGCACCTGCACAGTAAGAACAGGATTAACAAAGATGGTTGTATACACTGCTCAGTCTAAGTATCATATAATCCTCCCAGTAGTCACAACATGAGTGATGACATTCAGCCACTATCTAGCTGGCTTGGATTTAAAGCAGTGAAATGAGAAACCCACTGTTAGCAGTCAAGAACTTGCACGATCAGATACCTTTCACCAAAACATTAATCGTTGCTGCAGTGACCTTCCTCCTTTACTGCATCCATGTATTTGCATTAGTAGAAAGACAAGTAGGATCATAAACTGAATTCACTCGGCTAACGCTGGCAGTAGTCTTTGGATGTTATAGAGTAATCCTTTCAAAGGAATTAAGTAAATTAATCTCAAATTCTTTATTCCTGATCGAACTCAGTCCTGAAGACACCCATTCTCAGAAAGAATGCTTTGACAAGGTAGAAAGAGGAAAATAAAACCAGAAGAAATTATATAAAAAATAGAATCTAAGATTATCAAACAGTTAAAAATATTGCACCTATAAAGGGAGTATTTGTAGGGTGGTGGATATTCCTATTCAAGTATTGGTGTAAGCTACAAGCAAAATAGACAGTAACAAAATGCATACGCTCTTCAAGGCTATGAGACCCAGCTTCTTCTGCCTCCTCCAAATAATAGGAGAGAGATGAAAACAAAGCCCTGGTGGGAAGAATTACCATTATTCAACATTCTGTAGTCCTTGCTGTCCAGAGAACCGGATGTTGTGAAGGTCAGTCAGCAGCCTGGAAAAGAACTGCAACCACAACTCTTTAGCTAGCTGGGAAGATTAGCACTTCTCCTGCCACTGAGTTTCCCTGGCAGGTACAGAAGTCATTCATTCTACAAACTGGAAGAAGCATTTTAGCCTTAATACTTGTGCACCATGTACAATAAGTAAAACACATTTAGTATACATAACACACACTGTTTATAAATCACAAACATTAATTGTGACATACAGAGAAGATACGGATAGCATGATCTATTGTTATAGGAAAAACTCTGCAGGTACAAGAGAAACACAAGGTTTTGGTGAATGTCGTGGCTGTGAAGATTGGTACCTGGTATTCATTACCTTTTGGGAAGTTCACCACTTGTGAGACTGCAAAAACATAGTTAAACCTAGGAAGACAATAAGAACTCACGAGAGAAAGATGTTGAAATTGTCTTGTGACTCTGACCTAACTAAAAGTTGTATTTTAAAAACTTCAGACAAAAAAACAAATAATATTTGTGACAAAGTTACATTCATATCTGTGCTACTTTCATACCAGTGTTAGGAAGGAATGTTGCAATCAGAAATGCTCACGTTTGGCAACAGTCACAAAGCTCAAAGCAACAGCCTTCTGAAGTATATACATACAGGAGAAAAAAGAGGCTATAGAACTAACAAACAAACTTGTTGGACTGGTGGACATAATATACTGAATACAGATAATAAAATAGTGGTGAAGGAATACTTGGTTTTGAATTAACAAATTCATGAAGAAGAGTCCCAAAGAGTAGGTTTTTATCCAGGTTGCTAGCTACTGTTAAGTTTGTACCCCCATATCTTCAATTCTAGTTAGTTGACAATGACATGCTCATTTTGCTGTGAAGAAAGCTGAAGTGAGGGTTTAGGACCTTATTAATCAAGAACTAAGCAAGTGCTATGATACACATGCTTGCTATTGGTACTTACTCCTGTTATTCCTGCAAGGACAATACATTAAATGTAGCATGTCTAATTCTGGTAACAGCTGATAAATAATTAAAAAAAACAAACAAACTGGACTTGGTTATACATCCCCCATTTCTAGAAAATCTGTTTAAATTACAGGATAAAACAGCAAAAAGCATAATGTGCCAGTACCTGGATTTTTATGTTTAGTACAAAAAGCAAGATCAGAATTTCTCCTCCTGCCTATCCCAACAAAACTTGGCTAAGAAAGGGTTTTGAGATACAGCTAATTAAAAAGGCAGTCAAAGGGGACTGAATGATTTTCTATACAGATACATGAAATGAAGAGAATCTGAAGTAACTGAAGACAAATTCAAACAATTTAAATCTCATTAAGCTGTTCAGTAGAAGTTCATGTTCAGAACTAAAGCAGCCTTAATTTGTTTTATCTTAATTTACTTCTCAAGCATACCGTGGCCACTTTAATCCTGAATAAACATATCTGTAATCTTAATCTGATTTGAGTAATCCACTTTAAAAATTAATTCAGATATATTCACCTAAGTATTCCTATACCCTGAGTACCTACAAAAAGGAATATAAACTGGTGAATGCATTTTAGATGAAGAGCCATTTGTTACTATTATTATTACAGAAGGGAGGTAAAGAAGCAAAGCAATTTCCTCTTATTTTATACAAAAAGTCAGGTGAGATCAGTGTGTAGTGCATGCATTTTCCACATCTGCATGAATGCAGCGATAGTTGTGGCACTCTGTCACAGTGCCCAGATTTTAACACTGCAACATTCTTGTATCACCTGAAAAGCAAACACGGAGATGTGTATCATTACCTGTACTAATACTGTATCTATAATATACCTAGAATATTATGAATTGAAATTTGAGAAAAAATGAGATTAAGTGATCCATATGCAGCTAAGCAATAGATAATGACTTAATTAGGGACAGAATGTGGATGCAGCCTCGTTCTCTACTTCTACTGATAGGCTTCAGGCTTGCCCTAGCAATGCACGAACTGCCTTACAAAGTGAAATTACATCACAGATTCTAGACTTTCATTACCAAAAAATCTACGTTAGCCACAGATAAACTCTGGCTGTTTAGTCAGCAGTTACTTCTGAAGAGGGAGGAGAAATGGGAAATAAAATACCACTACATCATTAGAAACATCACTGCAGTGTGGTATGTGATTTTAAACCCCTCACGCTAAGGAAACTAGTCTCCCTTCAATGCAAGATCAATTATTTCAGAAAGGTACCACCATGGTAGGGAACAGTGGATTTTATTTATTTTTGTAAGAGATACAGGCTATGCAGCAAAGAAGATTTACGTGTCATCACTTACTTTTAAGAACTCCAGTCACAGACCAGGATCATTCTGTCTTAAGACTAGGTATAGATACAAAAACAATCTCACTGCTCCTAATTCTGATCATCCACTTCAGCACAGAAAGACTGCAAGGCTTGTAGCCAGGATGTAGAGACTACTGGAAAGGCACCGTCATTAAACTGTATTTGCCTTTGCAGAAAGCTGCAGATACTCAGAAAGAACAAACCAAATGCCTCTGGATCGCTGGCATTAAGGAGAGAACAAGAAATCAAGATTATAGCTGGGATCTCATATTTTATTGAAACTTAAAAGAACCGAAGCATATTAATTCTACTCCAGTTCTGCACAATAGCAGGTAATAATACACTGTCTATTGTCAAATACTTGGTTGAAAGTTGTGAGTTAAATAGTTTAGTCTCTCATCACATTTGTGGCACCTGGAAAGTTAGCAAAAGAAGAAAATTAGGTAGAGTGTAAGTGGCCTGCCTACAGGTATTCAGTTACCCTGAAAAGTAGGAACATTTGAGGCACGTTTACTTGGGGAGAAGAGACTTTATTGCTGCAATTTCATAAGGCACAACTGCTCTCCACAGACATTAGTCTCTTATAATTCCTTCAGTAGAAAAGCTATTTGTTAATAGCAGGTAAAAGTACACCTTAATGAGGAGAGTAAGTGGTGAAATATTTATAAAAAAACAACAATGAGTATTTTGGATATAAAAAAGTCCCTGAAATAAGTTAGGGCATTTGAGCAGTCTGAAAACATGTTCCTCTGTAGTCACGGAAGTCACATGGAAACTATACCAAATGCAAAATGAGAGTAAATTCTTCTTTTGCCTCACATGTTGACACCTGTACGTCAAGAGCACCTTCACACCACAGAGCTGAAATTCAAATACAAGCAGTTGCTAACATCTCCAGAGATGAAATCCAATCACAACAGAGAATTACTCGCTTCACGCACCAAAAAAAATAATGTCTGCGAGAGTTTTTCTCCTACTTCAAGGAAAACATTTGGAGTGAAGTACGAATTCTCAGGCTCAATTTTCAATGCAATTTTCAAATCAAGCTCTTACAAAGATGGGTCAGTGTTGCCTGGTCCTCTTGAGAAAAATCTCATGCATATAATCCCAAAATCTTCCCTGATGCGACTCATTGCGATGAATCATAGCAGTGAGGGCCTCACCCTGATCAAGGCTTTGCCAATAATCCTGCAGCCACATCTCCTTCCAACTGAAACAAAAAAGAGACACCACTGTAAACCATTAAAAAAACAAACGGGTCTGCAGCTGTAACAGCACTAAAACAATTTTTTTTTCTTTTCACCTAAGAGGAAAACAGGCCCAGGGATGGTCATGACAGAAGTATGTTGCTATGCCATTGTGCTCCAACTCATTTAAAGAAACTTGCTCTGAAAATTCTTTATGGAAAACAAACTTAATATTAGCTTCAGAACCTTTTACAAATATCATCATGTGACTGTAGGGTTAGCCAAAGAGACTAAATTATTAATTGTTGAGAATAAAACCATCTAATAAAATAAAATCTTACACAGAGTCCTCATATGATTTTAAGAGTAGCTTTCCATGGCCAGTATGTATATTACAGCAGTTAGAGTAGGAATCGATCTTTTCAGACAAACCACTTAACAACTACAGAATTACAGCTGGTCATTACAAACTCAGGTAATGCATGACAGAGAAAAATCTTGATGTTCCTCAGCTGACTCTGTTCTTCATCTCCAGACCCCATGGCCAAGTATATGCTTTCTCTTTTTCAATGCACACATTCGCAAACTTTTCATAGCACAGACAACATTGCAATTCCCATCCCATTCATGATCTGGTGGACTACTACTCTCATTTGTACTATATCGAGGTATGGCAGTAATTTATTTAGCTAATAATTAACATCCATCCTTCTCATGATAAACTGATTATCACTTCTCCATTACAGCTGCTACCCAGCTGTATCAAACCATTAACAAATTCCAGCAAGAAGAATCAAATGTGATGCTCTTTTTAATCTGCCCATATGAGTTACCCAGTAATTGTTGATTTATCTACAGAACTTTTTCTTCTCCCTCCCAGTCACAGAAATAAGTACAGCACTTTCTGCATTCACTGCAGACACCATATATTAAAGCAAGCATGACTGCATTGCCCAGAAGCAGATCTCGCCCGCTGTTCCAGGAAGAGCAAAAAAAATGCAGAACATGTCACAGGTACTTTCTTTGTGAAGCAGCACACAACCTGTATGCCATGGGAAATAATTTTTTGGAGTCAACAGTATCATCTACGGTGAGACATTTCTGCAGAGTACACCAACAGAGACCTCAAAATAAACCTTTTAACATCGATTACAATGTGAAGGATCACAGATAGAGGCTTACTTCTGCATACAAAAATGTCTACCTACAGGTTCCTTTGTAAAATGAAGCACTTGGACATACTGTGAGATCACTCTGCTTAACAACTAAATTCATTAACCTTTGTTCAAGGATTGCCAATGTGAGTTATATGTTTTTTACAGCATTGAATAAGGGCACATATTAGGAAAGTGAGTATACTTGCGTAAGTACTAGGCACAAGGCTAAGTGGCAGCAGGTAACAGAAAAAAAAATGTTCTGCTGCTGAATTCTGTGGCAACAACACTGAAAAGAACTCCACTATCCAAGTGAACACTGTCAAAAACATTAAATAAGAACAATTTGGTATTTTTCTTTTTACTCTTCTGTTATTGGTTTTTAAGAAACAAATTTCACTCTGACTCCATAATTCAGAAAAAAAAGTGGTACACCGGGTTGAACAGGACTGCACAAATATTCTGAAATTATCAACTGGATATACCTGAAACATTATGTCCACGAGCTAAGGATCTATCTTTAATCCTGTCTGATTATTAGATTCTATAGCAAGAGACACCTTACACTGTACATGTGGCAAATCTGATAGGCTTCTAAGCTGTTTTTCTCTCATCCTAAATAAACTGTGACATCAGCATAAAATGGAACTAGCAAAACCATGACGGTTTCAAAATCTGCCTTTGTCAAAGGCACACTGGCTTCTCTTTTCTTGAGAGGATAAAAAAAGAACGTGTTACCACAGATTAAAACTGTTTAGGTAACTGGAAAGGTGTTGTCACTTAGTCTTCTTATATTTATCCTTTCAAATACTCCACCTTCAGAAAATGAATCCATATCACTGAAACAAAACATTTCTCTTCACGGTGAAGAGAAACCACTATCCAGTCCAAGAGTAATTGCAGATTCCAGTTCCTACTAAACAGATGTTCTAATCATGAGGAGCACTGCAACTCACTATTTTCTGTACAAAGCAGCTAAAAATTCAAAAGATTATAGTAACTGACCTGTATCTTAACACATACAAATGGTTATTCTACAGCCTTTCTTCTTACATTTACTTTGGTGTAAAGCCCAGAAGTCCAAACACAAGTGAGGCTGCAAGCATAATGATTTAGGGAACACGTCTCCACACTCAGAGCTAAAGGACAGCAAGGTAAAGATATAATAATTTGCTCTGGCTACATACACTCATGAGAGAGATTCTGTCAACTCTGCACATTTGTTGACACTAAAAGCAAATTACATCTGTAAATAAGGGTTAAAGCACATGCAGATGTGCAGGGTAACCGTATTATAACTGAATACTAGCTCTAAAAATATATAGACTTTAATTGCCTCTGTTATTTCGTGTTCCAGAAGCCTCCAGAACCCAAAGTCAACACTGTATGTTTAGTCAGACTTCGTATGTTGCAAATATTGTCACTGATACACCCATGAGGACTGCATCATTTTTCCACAATAATGTTTTGTAAAGTAACAAAATACATGATTGACTGGCTCAGTAGGCATTCATCTGAATTGATCAAGTTGTTGACATAATATTACTGTCAAACTCTGACAAAAAATGACCATGTTTAGCTAATGCTTTGGTGGCAACTTTGTATTTCTGTCATGCTATTTAAAATTTTTAGTGATTGTGTTCCATTTTGGAGATAAAAATGGTGAACACTCAGATGCTTATGAGACAAACCACCGTACTTCACTGGATATCCTCTTAATCATACCTCCAAAGGTAAACAAACATTTACTTTTTTGTAAACAAAAAACATTTTTTTTTTCGTAGACTCATGTCTATAAACAGTGGGAAAATAACACACTATGGTTCAGTGAGACATGGAAACTTCCCTGGGACACAGCCACAGCTTGGATTATGGACCAACTGTACAAAACTCCTTGCTAATGACCACTGCACAGAATGATGGAGTATCTTAGTTTGCAAGTAAATCACACAGGCACCCATGCTACATCTTCAAAGGTATTTCTCTACTGCCATCTGCTGCTCAAGTAAAAGAAAATTTATGAAAAAGTAGAGAATACTCTTATACAGAGTAGGATACTGCACAGCGTGTTAAAAGGGAAAAGCACATTTTGCTATCAATACTGAGAAAGGGAATTACTATATAAAAGCTCCAATAAATAAATCAACCAACAGAAAACAAAGGATTACAAAATCATTTATCATAGAATTATAGAATTTACAGGTCCCTTTTACTTTCAAGCGTAACTTTTTAATTAGTCAATATGAGAATTAATTGTATTGTAGAAAATGCTTTTTATTGACAACCATCACAGGTTCTGTGAAATAGGAACTTCCTAAAGAAAGTGAATTACCTCAGGCTTATCTTCCTTTTTTTTTTTAATTTCATTTGGCCATTTTTAAAAGCATCCAAACATAGGAAGAAGCACCTCCCTGCCCTTTCTCCGTTACAAAATTCTTCATACTTTTTTGTGGATGGATAACCTAACAAACACTTTTTTAGAGCTTCATATCCACACAGAATTCAGTTCTAGCTTACAGAGCACTTGAAATGATGGCATCTACATTTTCAACACTGTTTCCTCTAACATTTTAACACTCTTAAGTATTCAAATCCTTGGTCTAGAAAATTATTAACAAAGCTCTCAGCTGATGTTAATATACTCTATCATAGCTCACAGCTTCTTTCTGGACAGTGCATCAGATATTTCCAGTATTTTCAAAATGTCATTAATACTACAGTGGGACTAACAGCAGAATGTTAAAATCTTTGCTGACAGACAGCTAGCTGCGAACATAATGCAAGAAAGCTACAGCTGAGTTTAGCTTTATGATGGCTCAGAGAAAGTGAACTGCATACATTTGAATATTTGCCTAAAAAGACAGAAGTCATTGCAGGTAATGTGAAGAAAAATTACAAACCTGCGGGAACCAAACGTTATGCTAGTAATATGAACTACAAAAAGCTCACAAATGGGTTATGAACTGCAAGAATCCTTCCACCCAGCAACTGCAACTTCAAGCACTGTCAATGGCAAAACTCAAGGTTTGGGAACCCAAGCACTGACTGATTTTGTACGAATACATGTACAAACGCTAAAGATTAAATGGACCATGGAAACAAAACCTTTTTTCTCCCTGTCAAAACTGGTTGCCTCAGGGTTGGTGTGGTTATCTCCCTGCTGACAGACTTCACTTCGAGGCAGCTTGCTCCAGAGATGACTAACACTGGGAGATTCCAGCAAGAGTACCAATCCCTGTGCAAAAGAGGGACAAAAAAACACCCAACCTATTCTGTCCTGCATGGTCCCTCTCCAAAATAAATGGGATCATGTCCTCCAACGCAAGCCAGAATTTTGCCCCACTGCCACAAAAAGTCTTGTAAAGTACACTAGGTGAGCCTAACTTCTGCTCTAGCTGAAGTCAACAGGAGTGAACTAGGGCTGCACCGAACACTGGGGCTACTCTACTCTTAAAGCAGTAATTTGTAGTGAGGTATAGAGCTTCTCTCACTCAAGGGCTAGCCAGTACACTGTACTGAAAAACACCCCTCCTCCAAACAAAACAAACACCACCACCAAAAATGCAAAGGTAGGCAACGGATAACCAAACTGCCCAAGGTCACAGAGCATTTGGACAGATTATTATGGGTCTGTCATGTTCATCATTAAGCCACCAACCAACACCACTGTTCAAGCCTCTTTTTCAGCTTCAGTGTCACACAACACAGAACTACCATACCACCCACAAGACATAATATGAAGTGTAACTGGAGATGTATTAAGAGATCGTTTAAGTACCAAGCATTACTGAAAATTACAGCTGCTATTATTTAAAGCTTTTTTTTTTTTCTTCAAAAAGCGTAGTATTCGTACATTACCTGTCTCTTCCGGAGAGGTCTTCAACACTTCCAAATCCAGGGGTTGGCATAGGGCATCCCATGTGCTGGAAATGAGCTATGCGAGGTGTGGGAGCTGGAATTTTCCCATGAGACTTTTTGTGTTCCTGCTCCTCTTTGACCCGGGCATTCTCCCTGTCACAGACAAAACACTCGAAGCCATTTAGGTAGTTGGGCAGAGTCATGTCATTCACACCCCACTCCCGTCTCTCCAAGCTCTGTAGCAAGAACTGGTTTTTGATTCCACCAGGGTTTTTATACTCTAGATACTTCATATATTCCTCTCCATTCTTGTCCAGGAAATTAAGATACTTAGCCAGTTCTTGGGGGCTGTCAAAGTCATCTATAAGAATGATGGAGAGGTTGTTTGGCATCCAGTCCCGCACAGCCGGGGAGCCTCGGTATACTGGGACAGCGCCCAAATGCATTGGACGCCACAGCTTCTCTGTCATGTAGTCGTTACATATGGCATTCTCCAAAGCCAGGTGAAACTTGTACCTGGCAACAAAAGTCATGAATTCGGAATCTTCTGTAGTGGCTGTAGAAGTGTCTCTCAGTCGCTCACTGGGAAGCTCACGGTTATGCAGGCATTTCCCATAGGAGTCAACCTAAAATAACAAGTCATCTTTACAGAGTGATTTTTTGCCCAGAGCTTGTAGTCCTTATAAAATTCCTAATTTTGATCAGTTCCTAGCTGCCTTGGTTTAGCCTCACTTTCACTCCAACTTTTTTCCATTTTGAGTACTCCTAGAGTCACAGTTGCCCTTCAACAGCTTTAGAAAAAACTGAACGCTCTGTTTCAAAAGCAGCATAAACTACACTACAGATAAGGCAGGAAGAAATGGGGAGAAAAAAGATTTTACAGAAAAAGTGTATTTATTAAAGGATAAATCAGAAAGTGAGTGGTAAGGAAGGACATCCAGCTTCCTGCATGTTAATTTAAAAGTCATCTTTCTACTTAGCAGAGATCCAGGACTTTTCCAAACAGTGAATCCACACAGCTCCCTCAAATTTCAGCAAGCTGGCAAAAATATTTTCCATTTGTTAGACTGAAAAAAATTGATGCAGGGAGCTAGAAGAATACTGTCTAAAAATGAAAGACAGTACAGTTGATCTGGAGTCTGCTTCATACTTTGACGATACAGTCACATTTTAAAAATGCTTTTATCTTTTCTTCATTACTGAGCAAATGATGAACTTACATAAGAAATGAATCACTACCAATAGAAACAGCAGAAATTACTAGGAAAAAGGTGTTTCAGATAAAGATTAAAAACAGGTGCTTTTTCCTTTACATACTATCCTTCAGAATTTTTAAGAAAAAAAGCACTAAACTTTTTTTCTACTCAAAAGAAACTGCATTATTTCAGTTTTATAAAGCTACTCTCCATCTGCCGTGCCACAGCAGTGCAAACCACTATAGAAATAACACGGTCCTACCAATGCAGATAATGAGTAGACCCTCAAAACACAACAAACTTTTTATTACACACCCATACTTTTAAATGGGAGCAAGACTTAAAAGTGTACAGCCTTCCTTTACACTAGCTTAAAGCTCCTAAGATTTCAGCAACTTCTAGGACTCGGTCCACAAGACCAATCTTATTCAGGCTTAGCACAACTTGCAACTGATCCCAAGTCTGGCCAACTCCATGACTAACAACTACCATCAGGCCTACCTACTGGCACGCGGTGCAGTCTAGACCATGCTTTTGGAAGGGATACAACTAGTTTTTCTGTCCAGCTTGTAGTCGGCATGCTTCCCATTACGACTCGCATCTTGGCTAAAAACGAGGACAAACAAACCCCATTAAAATGAGAACCTGAAGGTGCAGGGGGCAGCCAGGCAGGCCCAGCTCCTACGTTAACACTGTTAACAGGTTCCCTGCGCGCCGCACCTACCTGGATGTATTTCATGAGCTCCCGCACATAGCGGTCCCTGTCTGAGGGCACATCGCAGTGGGACTGCATGTACAGCACTGGGGCGTAGCCCCGCCGCCGCCACGCATCCTTCTCGGCCAGGGACACCGCCGGGCCCCGCAGATACCCCACGCCGGGCAACCACTGCAGCGTGAGGGGGTAGTCGGACTCCCTGCGGAAGGTGGCCGTGTAGTTGAAGAGCTGGATGCCGGGCGAGTGCGAGAGGACGTAGTTGTTCATGGGAGACTCCTCGTGGAAGAGCGCCCAGGTCTGGTGGGGCAGGCGGGGCAGGGGCGCCTCGTAGGCCCTGAAGTCGGTGCCGTAGAAGATGAGGGCCTTGGTCCGGCGGTGCCGCGCCACCCGCCGGCTCCGGGTGACGAGGCAGGAGCCGCGCGGGCAGTCGATCCGCTCCGTGTCGCCGGGGAAGTGGGGGAAGAGGCTCCCGCTCCACCACAGCAGGATAGGCAGCGCTTTGTTGCTCCGCGTGTCGTTGTTGCCCGGGCCGCGGTACGACGCCGCGGCCAC